>JASDQU010106955.1:230268-244007 GCA_032191745.1 Picea mariana | reverse complement strand
GTCATAAAATGAAGAAAAATGATTTTGGTATTGTGTTAAGTTTTTGGAATTAGTGAAATTTGGTGATTACTAATAATCCATAAATACACTCATTGAACATCTTTTGAAATCACCACTAGTTATATTCTTATTATTTATATTTTTTTCCAAGGAAAACCTCACAAGGAAACTCTCATGCACTTCCCTACATTCCCAGATGGTACCTAGTGAAAACCCACAAGTGTTGATTATGGCACCTGACTTAGTAGGGATAATGAGTGAGGCACACAATAGAGGCAACCAATTTGGAGAATCAACCTCGAGACCTCCTGCATAAATCTCAAAGCATTCAACCACTAGAGCTAACTCACTGGCCTATTTTCATTTTCTACCTATACTAAAAATTGAATTCTAGTTAGTTTTAGCATTTAAGTTATTTTCACCACAAATTGATTTCTAAAGTTGGTGAAATTACTCTCTAAAGTTTCAAGTAAGGAAAAAAATTACATAGTAGAATCCATAATAAAAATACTGAAAATAGTAGAGTAAAATCCATAATAATATGGCATATCCACAACTAAAATGTTGAAATAAACCATTTACATCACTTTTCGTTGGCATCAACATGTATGTCTTCATCACTTGGCATGATAATATTGTTGTTGTAAAAAATATGTTTTGATCTTGGATCATGTCTTAGTATGAAACACCAATCCTTATCCAAGACATCTAGGTAAAAAACACTTGATTGCAATGTTTTGGGAAAACACAAGTCTCCTCCTTTTCATCCCACATATTTTTGGATTCAATACATATTAGCCCACTATAAAAATATTCCTTTGCATTACTTTGGTCAAAGGTATCCCACCACTTGCACCTAAAAACAACACATTGAAAAGACTAGAAGGCTAGTTGCATGATCTCCCATACCTTTTTGGTGTAACCTAACTTTCATCATAGTGGCTAGCACTAGATTGCTCAAATTTGACCTTCACTTCACATCAAGTGTGGCATGTCCATCATCAACATCCTTAGTGTGAAAATGATGTCCATATGCCCACATATATGGATACAAAATCACTTGTAAAAGATGTGCACAAAAGACAATGTCAAATGTCTAATAACATGACCAATAAAAGTATAATACATGTTAAGGTGTTGCATCCAATCCCTATTTTTAGTGAATCCTCTTCACCACACAAGAAATGATCAAACACACACATTTCTATTTCATATAGTTAGCCACCCAACTATTTAGATATATCATTGACATGATTTCTTTTTAATGATCATGATAAGGCATGCTTCTACCATTCAACTATCTAAATTATTCTTGCCACTGTCTCATTTCCTTATCTTGTGACCCATGATCATATTTCCTATGCATTGTAATTTATTTATTTATTGATGGAATCAATTTCTAAATTTGTTGATGTATTCATGAAATCAAAATGAATAGTATGAGATCAATAAATAAATAATAATTCTATAGAAATAACCAAAAGATAAGTGGCTTACTCTTTATCATGCACCTTTTTACATTAGCTTGGAGTAGCTCACCTTCCCTTTCGTGGTCATCCAAAACTACTACGAGTGTTGTGACTTCAACTTGCTCAATGTACTCACTAGTGTAACAGAATGACGCATATAATATGTACCCCTCTACCATACACCATTCCAATTTTTCCCTTTGTCGAACAAAATTTTTTAACTTTTTTATGTACCTCTCCAAGAAGAACATCCAATGACATGAGACCACCCTAGCTAATTCAACCTCATCAACTAGGTGAATTGGAATATGGACTTGCAAGCTCACAAAACTCATGGAAAATTCCTTGTCAAACAAAAAACCAATCTCAACTATCTCTCGATAGCACCATGGAATGCTAGCCAGGTGAATCTCCTTTGATGCAATCCAACGCAAAAATGTATATAATTTTGATATTGCACATTGAAGTCCTAGGGGAAGTCATGGTTGACACAAACACACATGAACAAAAGATAACGACACTGTAAAATAAACACATACAAAATTAACTAGCATAATACTATGAGTGCATACCATATAACCTACACTTCAGTGAAAGAAGCATGTAATTCAAAAACATACCCTTAGTAGTTTCAGATGGAGATGGTGAATTTCCACTTATGGTGAAGCGGCATATTAAAGTCAACTCATGTAGAGAAAGTTCCTTCACACCCAATATAACATCCTTTTCTATAGAAAGATTCATATTTCTTTGAAATCCATGGAAGATCACCTTCTTTAAAATACTAAGAGTGACTGACTTCTTCTCTACTACTTACTTGTTTGGGCCAATGCTAATTTTTAGTATTCGAAAAGTAATAAGATCTCTCCTAACACCCAACATGTCACTTTTTTTTAAGATATGCACCTCCATAAAGAAGATGAAATGTTTTTTAATATATGCATGGGATCTAGTGAGAAAACAATCTTAAGATGCTCCTGATATGGAATCTCATAAGATATAGATTTCCTTTTCATCCTAGTGAAATTTTTATCAACATAGGTGTTGAAAAATCTATGATCCTTGAACATAGGTTCTCCACTTGAATAAAAAAAATCTACAATTTCCTTCTCCTTCTCTATTTTAGATGCCCTGAAATTGTCTGTCAGTGTGATTATTTTATGTCTTTGGGTTAACTCTAGTTTACCATTGAAAGCAGAGGTTTATTTTCTATAACAATTGTCTTTTGGGAGGAATACTCTGGAGCAACCATACATTGGATTTCCTAAGTTGTCAAACCACCTAGAATTTATAAATGGTCCATACCATTTACATCCATGATACCCTTTTGTTATAAGACTTGCGATGTTATTGAATACGAAACATGTTAGCACCAAAGAAGACAGTTGCACCAAATTAAGTATGCCAAATAATATAATAGATATCAACAAACCAATCGACGTGCTTACTAGGGAAAACTCATAGTCTTGGATAATAATGTGTGGTGTACACACACACCATACAATGTAAAAGACCTCTCCATCAATATGGGTATTCATCATACTAACTTCTAACTTTCATACTAACTTCTAGATCATTGTTTTCATCGATGACATTTGAAGAACCACTGCTACTATACATGTTTCAAATCAGTGACTCGAGACATAGTAAGAATTAAATAGGTGGTTTATCCAACCATTATTGGTATGCATCCTCTTTGATTTTTGCTCATTTGGTAACCTTCTCTCAAGTTGAAATTTTAGTGGGGTGCAATGGTAGATGATAGATATGTCATTCGTCATCTTAATCTCAATTGAAAATGAACATTAAATCAATGAAATTAGGAAATTCAATATCTTTAGTATGTTTATAAATTAGACCAAACATTTATTAGAAACATGGAGAAAGTTTCCCAATACACATGCAACCAACCACTTTAGAAAATAAATGTCAAATTAAGCAAGAAATTTACATTGATTCCATTAAAAATATAATTTCTTAATTATCTATTTCTTATGCACCAAGGGGATGTATAAAGGTAGTCCCAATGAAAGCTACCTTTGACAAGAAATCAATGGTCTATGAAAGTTATATTTTATTAATAACTTGTCGCCAGAAGACATACTACAAATTGCATGCACAAAAAAAAATCTCAATGTCTTCCTTTTCATCAAGAACTCTTTTCCATTGGAGTGTTCCTCAAACAAACAATTTGTGTTGAAAAATGAATACCTACAACTATTATGAACCCTACAATGTTTCCATGACTATGTGGAAGTTCATCGATCTATAATAGGTGCTTCTGTCAATATTTCTAGAAACATAAATTCATTCACATACTGTACATGGAAAACCTATGTTTGTATTTAATTCATTTCAAGCAATTAGACTAACTATAAAGAGAACCACAAAATGACATAAGTGATACCATTGGTTGAGAGGAGCGAACACATGTAAAAGGATAAACAACCCAAGCTTTTTAACATGTATCTTAGAGTTGGAAATCATATAAGTATTACCATAAAAGGAGAATTTGGTCCAGCATTGGGCACATGCAAGGAAGGTGACCAAGTGCCATATAAAGTGTGTTTGCAACAATGTTTTGGTATTTATTATGGATTTCATCTAGAAAGAAGAAGTCATCACTACCCTCTAACAATTAAATGAACCTTGGTGTGTACTTGGACATTGTTGCTCTTTGTGTACAACTTTTTGGACCTCCTGGTATAGATGTTTTAGATAGTATTGGTATCATAATTTTTCTTACTATAACTCTCTATTCACTCAACAAAAGGAGATAGGTTGGTCAATTTTGAAAAAAACACATCGGCTATGGCTTCCAACTTTAAAAAAAGGAGCATATGGAGGTATTCCTATGTTTATTTTCTATATCACCTATTATATCCTTCACAATAATGGAAGGTATTAAGCTGTCATCTTGGGGTAGTCATTCATTAACAAATGGGACAATGCAACATGAAGGATTCACCTTAAACCTTTTACATTTTGAACAACCACATATTTTTGGGGATTCATAAAAGAGATCTAGTTCATAGTGACATACCATTGACCTAGGATGGTTGCTAGAAGTTGGCACGTTATAATTATTAGAGTAAAATGTCTCTCCATTTTAATCTACCATGTACTTGTAGTATCTTACTTAGTATAAGAGCTTGCAACATTTTTGTGTAGGTTGAACTAGTAGCATATCATGTGCATCCAAACTCAATCCTGAATAACGATCTTGCATAAATTAATACACAATTACTCAAATGCAAGTAAAAATATAGCATATGTTAAATTCAATAATCAAAATATAAATAAAATACAAACTTAGTACAAAAGGAAAGGGGGAACATGGTGGACATGAAAGGATATGCAATGGGGAAACTGAAGAAGAAACCATTTGATATTACCATTTTTTCCCCAACATTTGAGCCAAAACCTCAACCAATACATGTATACTCTTAAAAGAAAGTGTAGGAACCTTGTAACATTCTAACTTCAAACGTAATTTAGAAGTTATTTTTAAGTAATTCGTATGACTAGTTATATTAGTATCGATGCAGTTGTTGACACAATATAGAGTGGAGTGCTTAATATTATTATGCACTAACAAACACAAAAATATGTTGAAAACTCTACAGAGTACAATGTGCAAAGGTTCACACTTCCATTTTAGTTTAAATATATTAAGTTGGTGCATCTATTGTATTATAACACATTGGTGTGCTTGATACTAAAAAATGCACGATGTGTCGATTTTTTAGAAGACAATGTATTTTTCATCAATGTGTTGAAAAAGGAAACCAAAAAGGAAACCAAAAAGGAACATGATTTTCATTTGTAAAAGTGATTTGAACAAAAAAATTGCTCCATTAGTATGCCAAATATTAGATGGAGACTTGTGAAAGAGATGTTGACCAAATAAGATATCAAAGTGGATGAAATTTTTGAAGACCATAATTCTCAAGGGGTTGTTATGGGTTGCATACAAATATGTAAGAGGAGAAATCTCAGATAAGTAATGTCATTCTCTTCATCTCAATAAATTTTATTTGATTGATTCACAAATTCCTTGAAATATTTGATTTATTCCTATTCATATTTACACTGCATTTGAACAAAATAGAAGGGTTTAATTTTCACCTTTAGTGTTGTAAACCCTAGTTTCCTTTTTGTTTCCCTCTATTTTTTTGTTGTTGCAAACCCTAGCAATACGTGTTTAATTTCTTTACCCTTTGAAATGATATTTGTTTTTTGGGGGGCTTCGAGTATGTGTTGATTAGGGTGTTTGTTGTCCTAAATGGTGCTTTGGACGTAAAGGATATCTCAATGTGTTGGGTTTCCTCATTGCCTTAGATTCCAAACCCTATCCTTGTGAATTTTTTAAAATGTTTTTGAGTTGAGAAGGGTGCATTATATAATATAAATGCACTGATGCATTTAGTACAATATAGTGCACCACTTGGCACAAAACTTGCAAGACTCTCAGGTGAGGATTTTGTATAGTTGTGCATCGAGCTACACAATATTCCTTATAGATGTAAACACACCAATGTGCATTACTGTATCATGTGCATAGGCGCACAATACTGTAGCAAAGCGCACAACTCAACCCAAAAATGTTTTAGAAGCTTGTTGCAGTTTTAGGTTAAAATTATTTTCCTACTTTGTAAAACACATTTCATAATTTGTATATTTCATTATGCAAGTATTTTGTTGATAGAATATGATGATATAAGATCAAGAAATTTTTTTATTGCAACAGGCACAAGGGAATCACATCGCAAGAAGAGAAAAATACAAGTCACTTGCAGTTTTTATATATAAGTAATATTTTTTGAATTATATGTGGGTTTAAATGATGTATATTAGTTAACATGTGTCATGCAAAGCAAAAAATTGAAATTTGTTTAAATAATATTGTTCAAAATTTGAGTGGAAAAGAGTGTAATTTTTTTTTATGAAAATGATTCAAACAAGGGAACTAGGAACAAAATGTGATGAACATGAAGTTTTTCTTTGACCTTTTACTAATAATGTACTTCTTAATAATAATATCCAATAACTTTCAAACATTTGATTTCACATATGTTGAATGTTGTGTAGGGAACCCCAATAAGGCAATAGAAGGCCCTCTCAAGAAGAAATGAATTACAAATTATCGAGGAGGATCTCCACACAAGGAATCATTACTTTGCACACCATGGAGAAGATCATTAAAATACTAATTGATGGTAGGTGGAAAAGAATAATTAATACTCATGAATGATTTACTTAAAATGTAAAATGATTAATACTTTAAGTGAATGATAAACTCATGTATTATTCATGCAAATTGGAAAAATGATTAATGCTTGAAGTGAGTTCGAGAATCTCATGTATTATTCATTTAATTGTAAAAATGGGAAATTAGTTTTGTGAGAGAATCCAATCTTTCCTAATTTTAAGGGGAAATTAGTTTCCTAGTCTCAAGGAGGAAGTTAAGGGTCTCATTAATTGGTTTGGACTCTTTCTCACCTTACCACAAGTGGTTTCCTAGTCTCAAGGAGGAAGTTAAGGGTCTCATGAGTTGGTTGAGATGCTTTCTCATTTTTGTCCTTGAGTTGTTATTAGATCCTAAATTTGTGGATATTGTCTCCTTGAGTTATGGAGTTAAGGAAAACTATATAAACTCCTTATCAAAACTCTAGGTTTCATCTTTGGATGGATCCTTTATGGATAATCCCTTAATGGAAAGAGAGATCAAATGTAGTCCTTCTGGTGTCTGAAGAAATGTCACTTATGTCAAAGCCTTAATTTCCTTTTTGTGTGAGAGAAGGTTGCTCAAGGTTTTAGCCCTATAATGAGCATGTGTCACATTTTGTGAGAATATTAGCCCTTTTAAAGGAATGATAATCAAGTGATTTGTATTACAAGTGGACCCGGAGACATAGCCAAAAGGTTTTGGTGAACTCGGTTAACAACTCGGTGATCTCTTACCTCATGTGCGAATTTATTGTCTCATGTTTTCTTATGCATGTTATTTATGCAATTATGATTATTAATACATTAAGTAATGTATATATGAGAATAACAACATATTCACCAAGGTAATATTGAATTTGGATTCAAGTCTTCATAAGCACATCTTTTCAACTTTGATGCAATCAAGTTCAATAGATCAATTGTAAATCTGACCTTAGTTAAGTGGCCTAGAACCAAGCCAAGTTTGGTATCAGTGTCACCCCCAGTTTCATATCAACAAATGATGTAAATGATGATGAATTGGCCATCAATTCATCTTGAGTGGTGTGGGAGGTTAATGACAAAGGGGAAAATATTTTTATAACATTGTGAGGGATATAGTGGAAATAGTGTATAGACATTCTTTTCAATTATTGTAAAAAATCAATCCAATGAATCCAAGAACCAAGTCATGTTTAAACTACAACAAGCATTTTTGGAGCAACAAACAATGAGACGTGGGAATTGCAATAGAATAATCATACAATAACAAAAGATAACCATTTAGAAATTTTTTTTGTGAAACATGTTTTCTATAATATGTATATACTAGTCAATAAAATTACCAAATTAAAATTCCTACTATTTTTACCTCACAAAAATATGAATCAATTTTTATTGTTCTCCTTATTTTTCAAGAAGATTAAGAAATTTAAAGACATCAAATGGGATGATACCCAAAACATGTTGGTAGAATGTCCAAAAAGGTGTACAAGGAGATCATCAAAGAATTAATAATAATTGAATTGCAAGAAGAGCTATCCTAACAACAATGTGCATCAAATGTATGTAATCATTGATTTTTTTATATGTGCAATTAATGAATTTTATCACATGAAATACTCATTTTTTATTTTTTATTTCTTTTAACAAAAAAAAAATATAAAATAGAATCCATTCATCACACAGAATGTGACAACAAATAGAAAAGATTTGATTGCAAAATCTCTGAAGAGTACTTACCTTTTCCTTGTACATTTCATATTTGTTGTGATTTTTATATTTTAATTAATTTATAATCATCCATGTATGTTTTCTACAATGTGCTCACGTACAAAGAAGATGCGTCTGAACATTTGATTGACATTGAATTCAATATGGTTTGTGAGTATATGATGGAGTATCATCAATTAATCGAACAAATTGTAAATAACTATGATGTTTTACATTCCCTATTTTATAAACATTGGAACAACAACACAATTTTACTTATATTTAAACATTGCCATGGAATATAAAAATTGTACAAAAACAAGTATGGAGTGGAGCCAACAAAGGATATGTTGCAAGATGCCATGATTCATGGCTTGAAAAGAATGTGTATTATTCATGAAGCACTCACTGCTATTGTAGTTTATCGATTCTTGCAATCATGTATACTATACCATAAATGTAGATATAATCGTTACACTTTATTTTCTATGTTTGTATATGGAAGATGAAGAGGTTGAACAAATTTGAGCTAATGAACAAAACATTGCAAATAACACAAGTACATCCCTTGCAAATGATGAAGAAATGAGATTGGAAGTAGTTCAAGCACTAACAACAACTCGAGTGATGAGTGATGATCAATATAATTGAATTTTATCAGTTTTATATTTTGGATCTATAAAAATAAAACATTTTGTTTAGCATGGACGTTTATATTGTCCATTTTGTTATGATAATGGGTTATCGATAATCGTGACAATTATTTTTTGACATTTTGTTTATCATCCCATTATAGATGACAGAGGGTTCCTTATTCTTATATAATACAATGGGTTTCTTATTCTTTTATTTTCCTTGAAAACAATAATCAAGAAACTTCCAAGCACCTCCCCGTATTCATAGGATGGTACCTAGTGTAAAGTGAGCGATGTAGACCCAATGTGATTAACCCTTTGGGAATAAAACCAAGGACCTACACATCATGTTGGATTGTAGACAATCATCTTGGCAATATTGGCACCATCTGATTGAGCTAACCCTCATAGCTAATGGGTTTTTTATTCTATTGCAGTGTACAATGTTCTAAAATGTTATACTACCAATTATAGATGTGCATCATTTACATTATTACATTGAACATTGTGTAATCAATTGATATATTTGTTTAAATGATACAATATAATAATGCAATGGTTATATCCAATTTAATTAATCAAAATATAAAAAGCAATATTATTATAAAATTTATTTGAGTTTCTGATGAGTAACTGAATTTTTATTTAAAAAAAACAAGCTACATTTGCATACTTGTAAAAACATTAAATTACATGTGAGGGATTTTGGCGCTAAAACATATCGATGTTGGAGTTACTTTACACACACCTAGGATTTTTTTTTCCTAAGGTTTTTCCTATGTTTATTAGTCTTTATCCAGTCTTCCAAAGTTTAGCGAGAATATTCCTCTAGGAGAATATTCTCTTCAGTTTGACTAATTGAGTGGAGTCTAGATGTTGCATTGGTTTTGTCACCATGCAACATTGGGATCATCACCAACTAATGTGCATTAGCCTTAGTATCATCACCAGAATATCACATTACCCATGATTCCTTGAGCACCTCCTCACTTCACTATGTTTCATTTAGTTAACTGAAGACTAGTAGACTAGTTAACTCAGCTAGGTGACAGTTCACCCTCGTAACTGATCGAGAGACTAGAATAGGTGGAAGTGCACTCCCATAATTGTTGGTGTGTGTCCATATCACTCTATACCAGCACTATGGTGCATTGGCTTCAACTCCAATGCACATTGGTTGAGTTATACAGAGTATATCATGTGTAAATTATTCATTATTCATTACGGTTAATGATAATTCTTCCATTTTTTTTTCTCTTGCTTCTTCTTTCTTAATTTCTCTCTGCAAATGTGTGTGGTATTTTATAGCTATATCTATTCTATGCAGGTTCAAAAAATTTACATGGTATCAGAGCCAACGAAATTCTAAGCAAAAGATAAACCAAATTATTTTTGCAGGTACCAAAGATTGAAGACAATGAAAAAATGGAATTCCCAAAAGAATTCATTCATACACCTTACAATTAATTTGCATGGAAGGAGAGAATAATCATGCATCTCCAAACCAAAGGATTGTACAGGTTAACCTTGAATACAGATACAAAACTGTCATCATACATAGAAAAATCCAAGTATCTAAATCAAATCGATGAAGCATTCAAAACAATTTGCAGTCTCATCTCTCCCGATCTCCTTTTTCACATATCTTCCTATAAAACCCCCAATGAAGCTTGGACCACCTTGGAAGGGATCTTTGGAAAATAATATAAGATGAGGGGACACATTATCGAGGTGTAATTTCTTACATTGGATCCAAAAAGATTCGACAATCTCCAAGATTTCTTTACAAAATACAAGGATTTACGGTCAGAACTCAAAGCTTGTGGGGTTGATAAATCTAAGGAGGAGAAACAAATGGTTCTCGCCATTCTCTCCAAACTTGGTCCTAGATTATTCGTGTTTTTATCCATATTTCATTCAATCAAATTCGCCTCTGGAGACACCTGGAAGATGCCTTCTCTTGAGGAATTTAGTGAATCCATGACATAAGAGAAAGACAAGCTCATCAACATGGGAAAAATCAAAGGCCCAAAAGTGCATGAACTTACTGTGCAAGATGGAAGCCATCAATATAATAAATATAAATCTAAAGAAAAAATTAAATCTCATGCAATTCCAAAGAATGAAGGGTACTCAAAACCCTTCATCGATGCCTCCGGATCCAAAGGTGGAAAGGGAAGAAAAGGGGAGAAATGCACATGCTGCCATAAAGGATTCCATCCAGAATCCGCATGCATGCAGAAAAAAATAGATCTAATGACTAAAATACTTTATCAAAATAGCCTTGGATATCGCATCCCCGAGGGTGCCAAGAAGAAGCCAGAAGATCAGAATCCCAAGAAAGGCAATTCTAGCCATGCCTTGTTTGCCATCAACTCCTCTCCCGATTCTTGGATCGTAGGTTCAGGAGAATCACATCACATGGATGCCACAAAAGTAGTATATTCTTCATTAGATGCATGCAAATGTCCTCCTATTCTTATGGGGGACAAATCTCCAGTCGAGGTCACCGACAAAGGAAGTATTGAACTCACCAACGAAAGCTTCGAGAATGTGTTGCACGTTCCCAAACTTTCTGTCAATATTCTCTTCGTGTATCAGATGAAAAATTATGGCATCAAAAAGAAATTCATATTCACACCTAAAGTAGTGGACATCTATGACATGAAAACCAATTCCAGGGTTGCTATCGGTGAGGTAAATCATCAATCTAGATTGTATACATTTTCTGAATTTATTGAACCACATTTTGTTTTACTGCTTACCCATGCCGATGAAAGTAGTAGGATATGGCACGAAAGGTTTGGTCATTTGAATTTCAGATATATGAAACAACTTATCAAGTAAATATTGGTTGATGGTCTACCAGACATCCATTTCTCCAAAGGAATTTGTGAGGGATGTGTTCTTGGAAAACAACCTGAAGATAAATTCGACAAAGGAAAGACTCAAAGAGCTTCCTCTCCTTTAGATCGAATCCATAGTGACCTCATGGGCACTTTTCCGCATCCAAAATCAAGAAAGTGAGGTATGTTCTCATTTTTTTTGATGATTTCTCACGTTTCACATGGATTTACTTTCTCAGGCAAAAATCATAGGTCTTTCAACACCTCAAAGATTTCAAAGCCCTGATTGAGACATAGTCGGGAAAGAAAATCAAAGTCCTCCGAACTAATAATGGGGGAGAGTATGTCAATCATGAGATCCAAAATATTTGTCATGAGGCAGGGATTCATTTGCAGCACACAGTTCCCTATACTCCGCAACAAAACATAGTTGTTGAGTAGAAAAACAAATCTCTAAAAGAGATGGCATCTTGCATGCTACATGCAAATTCACTACCACATAGACTATGGGTCGAAGAACTTAATTGTGCAACCTACATCCAAAACAGATCTCCCCATAGATCTGTCAAGGATAAGACCCCCTACAAGGCTTGGAGCGGCCTCAAACTGGAAGTGACCCACTTTCATATTTTCGGTTCACGTGCATGGGCCCAGATTTCCTCTAAAAAGAGGAAGGCACTTGATCCACAAAGCACATAGTGTATCTTTGTTGGATACCCTGATGGTGTGAAGGGATACATACTTATTGATCTTTCCTTGGACTGTCTCATCATTAAGCGAAGTGTCCAATTCAAGGAAATTGTCTCGCATGTACCTCAACAACCACATGAAGACACCTTCATTCTTCCACATGTACGAGATGATGAGCATGCACATGTCGATTCTTCTTTAGATGAGAGTTATGATTCAGAGGATTTAGATGATTCAGATACAAAGTTAGTACAGTGAGATGCAGAGTCAGTGCATCCTGATGCAGATGCAGAGCCAGAGCAGAGGCCCAAGTGGGCCCAGACTACTCTTCAATATGCAGGGGATCTTTTTGGTGATCTAGCCGATACTAGGAGGACTCGATCTGATTTCGAGGAGCCTCCTATTGCACTCACTTCCACTGACCCATTTACCTCCAAGAATATTTTCTTGGTTCAATCATCAGATCCGTAGTCTTATGGTGAGACTGCTAGAAATCCCTTTTGGAAATCTGCCATGCAAGAGGAGTACAACTCCCTCCTCTAGAACTAGACTTGGGATCTGGTTCCCCTTCCTTCTAGAAGGAAAATTGTCAGGTGCAGATGGTTCTATAGGACCAAGAGCACAACGAATGGACAAATTAGCAGATATAAAGCCGAGATTGTTGCTAAAGGCTTTCAACATATGCATGGCATTGACTATGATGAGACCTTCACTCCAGTAGCGAAGATGGATTCCATACATTTGGCACTTGCCATTGTGGAAACCAAGGGATGGGAATTCCATTAGATGGATGTGAAGAATGCATTTCTTCATTGTGATCTCTCTGAGGAGATCTATATGGAACAAACCTAGGGATTTATGCAGGATTCATCTTTGTTCTGTTGAATGAAGAAGTCTCTTTATGGCCTCAAATATGCTCCGAGGGCATGGTATGCCAAGATGGACTCCTACCTACTGTCACAGAACTTTGTACATTGTAAATTAGACTCGAATGTCTGTATGCTTTGTTATCACTCCAAGAAACCCTCTGTGGTTGCAGACCAAAGGTGCTTGGTAACTTAAGAAATGAATGTTTTTGTATTTTGTAAAGATGGATCAATGGGATAACTCAATTCAACTTATGGCATTCAGACATCAAAGTGATAAACAAATAGACAGTGCTCTCCAAGATTGGTTAA
>JASDQU010106955.1:197566-208949 GCA_032191745.1 Picea mariana | reverse complement strand
AAGACAAATTCATCATCTTGAAGAGAAAGGGTGGCAATGTTGCATTTGGAGATGACTCATCTGCCAAAATACTTGGAGAAGGTGTAGTAGAGCTTGGAAGAAAAAATGTAAAAGCAAAGAATGTTCTATTGGTTGAAGACTTGAATCATAATCTACTCAGTGTTAGTAAAATGTGAAATCAAGGATACACTCTTACGTTTGATTCCCGAAAATGTAAAATCAGAGAAAATAACTCAGGAAGATTGGTTGCAACTGCAACAAGAAGACCAAACAACATATACATCCTAGACATGAAGAAGAGAGAGAATAAAGAAGACACACAAAAGGATTCTAAGGAAGAAAATGTCCCAAAGACCAAAAATAAGGATGAAGTATTATTGAGTGCCACATGTTCAGGGGGAACAACCCCAAAGAAGAGAGTTACATTTTTCCATTAAACTCCAAGGGAGAAGCCCTAAACTTTGCCATTGATTTCAAAGGAGGAGAGAAATTGGGATCATGATTATAGGGGGAGCATGAGTGTTTCCATCAAAGACAAAGGGGGATATTTTTGGAAGATTGGTTGTTGTCATTGATGTAAACTCTAGTCATGGGTTTTGGACCGCAATATTGATAAAGGTATTTGGACATGAAGGAAAATTCACATGCATATACAACACCCATGAATAGATAGTATACATCATGTTGTTTCCGGTGGTATGTGGCACGTCACATGGATCCTCATGGTTGAGGAGAAATGAATTTTTGAAAATGACAAAGTGAATTGAAGAAGGAAGTACATGTAGGCTCTGAAGATAATTAAAGAAAAGAATTACAAAATAAGAAAGTGTCAGATCATCCCTAATGTTAAAAGGAAGTGAAATAAATGGTATAAATAAACATCATTATACATTCATTAGATACAGGTTGAATTTCAGAGGAAATAAGAAATAAAGAAGGCCGGATTTCAAGGGAGGATGAAGTCTTTTAGTGATGTGTTCTAAGGTATGTTATTTTCAGGTCATCTTATGTTTTTTGCTATAAACTTTTTTCTAGAATGATTCAGATGGTGAAATCTCTATGGTATTGAGAAGACATATCAAGGTACCTCTAGTAAAAATTTCATCTCTTGATTCTCTATAATTGTGGAGATACACTCTATGGGATATAGGGYTTGTGACCAGTCCTAAAGCTAGTAAATAAACATGTGTTCCAGGTAAAACARYCATAACTTCTTCATCGAGAATCCAAATGAAGTGGGACGAATTTCATTGGAAAAAGTATGGACTTTAGTTTCTTGTGTACGAGTTTCCAAATCAGATGTTAATTATTGAGCGTGAGGCATTCTGTGCAAGTTCACTCTCCTGAACAGACCATAATTGAATAAAGTCTACCATTCTTTCTATGACCTCTTTTTGGGGAGGATTCAAGGAGTGAAAATTGGAGGAGTTTCAGAGAATACATTGAGTAATATTATTTAGAGGATCAAAGTACTCAAAGAATTGAAGAATTACAGAAATTGAAGAAGTCTTAGGAAGCATTATCAGGTTCTAGGTGATGATTGGTTGATGGTGATGATTTAATGTAAAGTTTTATTACCTCTCATATATTCTTGGGTGGAAGGAAGGGGAAAGGATAGAGAGTTCAACTCTCTCTTGATATTTTAGGATTGCATATTCCACTTGGAGGTTTATCCCTCCCTTTACATTTGGAAGCTATAGCTACCTTTGGAGGTCATTACTTCCCTTTAACAAAAACTATTGATTATTTCTCATATATTGTGCATGGTGTATTGTGGTGTATTGGTGTAACTCTTATACTATTGTTCACTGCTCATTGGATATAATTGAATGGTTTAAGTATAAGTTGAAAAAGGTTTTTAAATTGTACTTGATACTGATTCACCCCCCTCTCAATATCAACATGAATACATGGACAAGGCCAATCAAGCCATATCCAGTCAAACAGGTCATTCAAGTAACATGGCAGGTTTATCTACTGGTAAGATGGAAAGGTAAATTGCACGTATATTAGCAAATAAATTCCATACGGAACCTACTATAGACCTAGGATTAGAAGTTAGGCTAAATCCCATCATGAAGGACCTAATCATCAATAGGCCAGTTGTGAAAAAGAAATGGAGAAAATGACAGAAGACAGAAAACATGGCCGAAACGACTGAAAGCAATGGGGAGAATCAACTGGCCTGGTTGGTTAGTCTGCAGAAGGAGATCGCTGAGCTAAAATAAATTCTCAGATTGGAATAAGTACATATCAACATATTTTGGATAGATGGCAGGCGAAGAAAAGGGCCCAGCTATGATGAACTTGTTCCTAACGGTCCCTTTAAAATAGGATAACGATTATTATAAATCATACCTCCTTGTAACTCATCTCTAATTTTAATTACGAGAAGTCTAAAAGTTTTGAATTCCATAAGAAATTCCTCTATGTATATTATCTCGAGGATATAGAAAGGGATGGAGAAAAGGGGAGCCTACCCTCTGTGCAGGAAAACTTTTGTAAATTCTAGGGATAGAATGAATATATAAATGCAGAGGCAGATTTTGGATTTTTTATGAAACGATTCTAATTGGCAGTGATATGAGTCTTGTTTTCCCCTCATAGTATGTATTTCCTGTAAGAATATATTTCATTTATACTTTTTTCTGTCTAAATTAGAGATTTAGAGGCCCATAATTCATTATTTGATGCTCTTGGCTTAGCAACTTAGAATGTGTTTCGTTCTTCTTAACTTATTCACAATTCATCTCTGTAATGCTCTGATGTAGTTATGTGTTTCTTTTTCCTCTAATGTCATGCAAAATTTTCAAATATAAACTCAGACTTGCTGCCTGATTTAGCCTTTTCCTCTGAATAGTTCTCATTTTTTATAATGTATTCTATTCATTCCAGACCCCATAGCCCAAATGACATCTTCATTTCTTTAGTTATTTTAATAAAAACCCCCAAGACAAACCAAATCTAGCCACTGATTGCCATAGATATACCTAGTGACATGAGAGATCCCTCCTTGAGTTGAGCAGGCTAGTGCCTCAGCTCTAAATCTGGTTGAAACAGTTACCTCTATCGTTTGTCTATTCAACCGAACAAAATTTACAGAGTGCTAACATTCTGGCACCGTTGCCAGGGAAAGATATTGAAAAATTTTCCCTGGGAAAGAACGACATGGTTGAGTTCTAAGGTATGAGAGCAACAGACACTTGGGCACATATTGGCTGTATCCCAACTCTGGTGACGCCACATATCAAAAAATCAGTTTGAAGGTGATTCCATTGGTAGAAGAATCTAGAAATTCAAATATTATTGGCGAMTCCACTCTCAATACAGAATCCAACTTCCAAAACATTATTGGCGACTCCATCTCAATGCAAAATCTAGCCTCCAAAAAATTATTGGYGAATCCACTCAAGCTTCAATTATAATTTAGAGACTTCACTAGAAGATGAGATCCCTTGACGGGGGAGTGGGAAGGTATCATGGAGAAAAATAGGTACTCAAAATAGGATCTCTTCCAAAGAATTTTACTATTTGTTATAAGTTACTTATTTTCCTTCCTTGAGCATGCCAAACAAGTTTTTATTTACATGTTGCATTTGGATGACAATCATGAAAAACTTGCAATCATTTAGCCTCCTCTTAAATTTACACATGCATACCCCCACTGTGTCACTGATTTTGATAAAAGTTTTACAGTTGGGCCATGTTATGACCATGACCAAGTCGATAAACCTCATAAAGCCAAGTTCGATGTCTCTTCCCCTGTTCCTAGTCCAACGTCCTCTAGAGCCCAACATATATACAGACCCTTAAAGTTACCCCACATCCTTCATGATTTTCCTCCAAAACACTATGAGTACCTGGGTATGTTTGATGGGGAACATGATACCGTCTCAACTGAAAATCACATCCAAGGGTTTGAGAATTTTGTAGATTTGTTTGAGATTGACCATGATGATGTTTGTATGAGGGACTTCTCTCAATCCTTGAAAGGAGACACCAAAGACTAGTTTAAACGTTAGCATCCAGAGACACTTAGCTCATGGGAGGAATTGAAGGATATCTTTTTAAAGTTTTGGGGCAGGAAGAAATATTTGGATCTACAACTTATAGAGTTCTATGCCTTAAAAAAGAAGAGTGATGAAACTGTTTATATATTCAGTAGAATTTTTTTCAGTGGCTATTACAATTTTTCCAAAGGAATTCAACCCACTGAAGCTGCTGCCATGCTCCATTATGAAACTAATCTTCATCCAGATTTGTCTTTCCTCTTGATGGAAAGATGACCTAAATCCTTACAAAAAATGTTTAATGATGCTCAAGATATTCAACACAACATCCAAGCATGTAAACAGATCCAAAATGAGGAGTTAGATGCGAAAGAAAATAAAAGAGAATATGAACAAAAAATGGTTGATTGGAACCTTGAGCATATAGTTGACCATGCCATAGGCCCTCTTGAATTTCCCAATACCAATGATGTTGCAAAAAATTGTGTCCCACTTGTTGAAAGAGAAGGTGTTGATTTAGTTTCTGATCCATCCCATGATAAACAAGGGGCTTATTATTTCATGTATTCATTTATATATAATCAAGAGGATGAGTGTACAAATCAGTTTGTCGAAGAACAAGTTGATGTTCCAAGTTTGTTCTTGTTAGATGACCTTGCATATGTCTGTGATATGCCTGTATATAAAAAGTGTGAAGACGATCATGATATTGAAGACTTTCTTTTTCAACAGTACCGTGAGGAGAGAAATATTAGATCAGCTAAAGAGAATTCTCTACTCTTGTGCTTTACTACATTCAAATGGTTGAAAGAGAATTCTCAGATTATTGTTGAGGAAAACGAATTTGTGTTGATGCAAAGTCACACCAAACCAACGAAACAGATTGACAAGATATTGGAGTACTCTCTCTGACGCTTTATGAACCTATTCTTTGTTTTGAGGAAGACCTTGTAAATTCAGAAATAGAGTCATTGGTCAAAGACAAAGCGGGAAGTGAGCATGTCCACAAACCCAAAGAGATGGAAAAATGTACCTATGATGATACTGAAAAAAATGAGGATGGTTTCGAATCAGGTAACATAACCTTTCCATTTTGTTTTCCCTCATTCAAATTATTAAAACAAAATGTCTGTATCTTTTCAAATCAGAGAACGTCCAAGCATGGAATTGAAAGTGAAGAAAGCAGCGGGCTTACAGATAAAAACTATATCCCCTTATGTTTTTATTCCTTTGAATGGTTAAGAGAAAATCATGAAATTTCATAAACAATAGGGAGTTCTGACTATATTCTCAGTAGCATTGTTTTACATGAAAAGGTTGTCATCATTAAATCACACCAACTACACTCACATGCATTGCACGATCATTACTTGGAAGGGAATTTCGATTCAAAATTCCAATCTATGCTTAATCATCAGATTACAGAAGAAGATGATCAAGAAATTTTTATCAAAGGTCTTTTCCTTTCTCCTAGAACTAATGCAGATGTTCAACAATATTACCAACAAGACAAGGTATTTGAAAGTTGCCTTTCTTCCCCTGAGAATGACGTACTGGTTCAATTTCTAAACAACATAGACACAGGCGAAGATTTTGAAAATACATCCATGAGGACTCTAGACTACGAAATAGTTCATGATGTCAGCTTTTCACATTTGCAAGAATATTATGTGTAATAACTTATTTCTATTAATTCATTTGAAAGTCGAAATGGCAGCCCTCAAGCAAATTTCCAGAAGTTTAATGAAACCAAATCAGAATTGTTTGATGAACAAAAGGATAGCCTTCATGCACATAATATGGTTGTCATATTTAAATAATGTATGAAAGTTTTTCTTGAGATCCATGGAGAAGTAGACAAACCCATTGCTGCCATTTCATTTGAAGATGTTCTCAAAATAGAAGAAATAGAGCAAGAACAACAAACACTAAAAAAGAGTCTTGTATTTTTATTTTTGCTCACCAAGAAGAAATGATTTTTCATGGTTTTCAAGATCCTGTGGCCATCCTATTATAGTCATCAGTAAAGGAGGAGTTTGTTTCATTCATAAACTCAGATTCTGGATTCAAATTTTGTTTCCGGCTACCATCTTTTACATTTGTCTACCTTCTTAAGAAAGATGTGAGCGGAGAAAAATCAGGGAGAAAATTGCTTGATTGGTTGCATTGGCACTTTAGCATCACTTGATTGAATATTCATTTTGGCATTTTAGGGTAGGTAGGAATGTACGAATAAGCCTGTTGGACAAGCATTTTTTAGTTTATATTTCCAGTATTGTGTACAATTAGTTTCAACAGAATATTTAGTGTTCAGTATCTAGTTGAGGGTAGCGTGCAGAGTTTGGACATCAACAGACACTAGTGATATGGTAGGAGCAGGGTACACACATTTGTTTTGGGATCATTCCAATGGATCAGGCACCGGGTCTACGATTTCTTTTCTACCTGACAGGGAAGATAACATCCCCAGTTGGAGCTTATGTTATCACCATAACAATTTTCAGACAGGATCCAAGTCTCGAAAATTTAGCAAAAGCTACATCGTCATAGAAGCGTGATAGTTTGGAAAATTGATAATTTAGAGGACTAGGACATATCTAGTGGCGTATGGAAAAATATAGCAGAGGCGCAAAAGGCATAACTCAATAGACCGTCGATTGTGAAATGGCCCAGATCAATAACTGGAGGCCATATTGGGTGGTGAACTTGCATGGGACTTAATCATGTAAGGGAAGACTGGGGAAAACCATTGTGGTTTTTAAAATGCACATGCATTGCCTCCAGAGATACAATGGGGTGAAAGGTGGTTTGCCTGAAGCCACTTTCGCCAAAGCCTCGATGTCACATGTTTCAATATGTCAAATCAACCACTCATGGGGCGGGTGAATCCTGGTCGGAATCACTCCACTTCACTCATTCGGTACTTCACAACTATATAATGTCAGGTGAACTCCGCCATATAACGAACTCAAAAGCTAATCATTTGAAATGGATTAGCCAAGCGTGGTAAACCAACGTACCTGTAAGTGACTCTGTCAGTGATTCATGACTGGAAATCTATAACTACCAATTCTCAAATATGAGGGTATCATATCATTCGTAAGATTGACTCTCTAATTTATGAAAGGAACATCTTGGTGTCCATGATATTGGAATACATGGACAAGGCCAATCAAGCCATATCCAGTCAAGCAGGTCATTCAAGTAACATGGCGGGTTTATCTACTAGTAAGATGGAAAGGGAAATTGCACGTATATTAGCAACTAAATTCCATACAGAACCTGCTATAGACCCAGGATTAGAAGTTAGGCTAAATCCCATAATGAAGGACCTAATCATAAATAGGCCAACTATGAAAAAGAAACAGAGCAAACGATAGAAGATAGAAAACATGGCTGAAACGGCTGAAAGCATTGGGGAGAATCAACCAGCCTGGTTGGTCAGTCTAAGAAGGATATCACTAAGATAAAATAAATTCTTCGACTAGAATAAGTACATCTCAGCATGTTTTGGACAGATGTCGGTCGAAGAAAAGGGCCTAGATATGTTGAATATGTTCCCAACGGTCCCTTTAAAATAGGATAATGGTTATTATAAATCATTCCTCCTTGCAAATCATCTCTAATTTTAATTACAAGAAGTATGAATTTTTTGAATTCCACAAGAAATTCCTCTATATATATTATCTCGAGGATATAGAAAGGGATGGAGAAAAGAGGAGCCTACCCTCTGTGCAGGAAAACTTTTGTAAATTTTGGGGCTAGAATGAATATATAAATTCAGAGGAAGATTTTGGATTGTTTATGAAAAGATTCTAAGTGGAAGTGATACGAGTCTTGTTTCCCCCTCATAGTACGTATTTCTTGTAAGAATATATTTCATTTATACTTCTTTCTGTCTAATCTGGAGATTTAGAGGCCCAAAATTCATTATTTGATGCTCTTGGCTTAGCAACTTAGAATGTGTTTCTTTCTTCTTAACTTATTCAAAATTCATCTCTGTAATGCTTTGATGTAGTTATGTGTTTCTTTTTCCTCTGATGTCATGCAAAATTTTCAGATATAAACTCAGACTTACTGCCTGATTTAGCCTTTTCTTTTGAATAGTTCTCAGGTTTGATAATGTATTCTATCTATTCCAGACCCCATAGCCCAAATGTCATCTTCATTTCTCCAGTTATTTTATAAAAATCCCCTAACACAAACCAAATCTAGCCACCGATTGCCATAGATATACCCAGTGACATGAGAGAGCCCTCTTTGAGTTGAGAAGGCTAGTGCCTCAACTCTAAAGCTGGTTGAAACAGTTGCCTTTGTCATTTTTCTATTCAGGCGGAAAAAATTTACAGAGTGCTAACAACTCCTATGAGCCTAGCACGCAATACAGGAAAGACTGCAGATCACTTAAAGAAAAGAGAGGATTAACCCTCAGTTACATTTGTAGAAGATCGAGACATCTTGCTAAGGAAGGCCCTGGGAAAAGACCTAGTTGTCTTTATTGTAAAGCTATGGACCATGAAGTGTTGGATTGCCCTAGAATGATTTCTAAGCTGGAAGGAATGAATCTAAATCAAGAAAACCCTAATGCAGATCCAAAAATACAAGAACCCCATAAAGAATCAGAGAAAGTATTGCTACAAATGAAAGAAACCCTGAATGACCACCAACATGTCAGATTATCAGAGATCTTCAAGGAAAAATAATGCATTGAAGCAAGAATATGAGACTTTGACATTGAATGTATTCTAGATAAGGAAACACAGGTGAATATCATGATAGAGAGAACTTGGGAATCTATAGGGAAGCCTACTATGATCCCTTCATTAAGAGGAATAGGGTTATTCATAGGAAAGATGATCAACCTATGTGGGAAGCTTGCTCGCATACCTATGAATGTTAATGGAACTTCTACAGAAGAATATTTTGAGATTATTAAATTTGTCGAGGATAGCGCCCCATTTACCATGTTATTAGGAAAACCTTGGATTGACAGAGATCAAGCCAGACAAAAGGAAGAAGAAGAAGTTTTGGAGCAGAACAAGCAAGAATTAAAAGATTTCATGACTAGAAGGATTGCACACTTGATCAAAAAACAAAAAAATAGATCAAAGCTATTTAACACTAGAGACTCGTATGTTGAAGTTGCAAGAACACTAGAGGACCCACAAAATATTGAAGTAATTATCCCAGAAAAAGAAGAAGTATTATTCGAGAACCCTAGGGAAGAATTTCAACAACGCGAAGTGACTAGGTCAAAAGAAGACAAAAATCAGAATGGAAAAAGGAATACTGAGATGAAGCTCACTGGATAGAAGGCTAGAAAGTTAAGTAAGAAGAGAGCCAAGATCAATAAGTTGTAGAAGGTTCCAGAGGGAACCTCGCCGAAGGAAAAATTGCAAAATTGGAGCTTCTCCAGGATATCAGAACAACGACACATGGCACTTCACCATGATGAAGCAATATAGCCATTGGGGACATTATAACTATTAGATCAATGCTCTGAATGGATAGAAATCCATTTATGGCCAACCAACTCGCCATCCGACCATTGGGAATGCACCATAATGGATCGAACAGAGTTAATGAAGGCCTCATACCCATTGCAAGTGACCCATTGTCGAGTTACCTATTTATCCTGTCATGCCAAGCAATGAGAAAACTTTTTCCAACTGAGAATTTGAGCCCGCAGACTAAGATTTTTTCGCACAGTAATCATCGCACTATGTCCGTCTATTCTATTGCAGTGTCTAATTTACCCTCTGAACCAAGAATTTCCATCCCAAGCACGTATGTCCAAGGAGCTCACTGCAGTCAAAGAATCAGTGATGGAAGTATTCCTCGACCTGATGACTGAAAGAGTCATGTCGGAGAGAGGATTATCTGTAGGTGTACAGGCTTCATCTATGAGAACAGTTCAAGCATCACCATCGACTGCTCATAGAAAAGGACCATCCCAACCATCTGATGAGAAGCGAACTAAGCACAGGGATGACTTAGCGAACGATAAATTAATTCCTCCCATCTTACCCACCTATATACAACCTCTGAGTGGTGCTATAAACTGTAACAACATACCTAGATATTTTGAGTATGCCTTGGTCATTGCGTACCTCCTGAAGGGGATACGCGTAGTTCAAGTAGACCAAGATAAGATCACAACATTGAAGTTTAGCGACTTCAACCTTGGAGATCGCAAAGTCTACAACATGTTATCCCCACATAAGTATTTGACTAGAACAAAAGGGAAAAAATCAAAGGTAATTCTCCAAGCATGGACCCATAACCTCGCACAGTCCACCCTACTCAATGTCATGAAAATTCCCCACTTTAGAAGACACCAAGAGGTGAATGCATGTGTCAAGCTGCTGCTATCTTGTTACCATGGAGGACATTTGTGGCTAAATTGTCGTATCATAGTTGATCTGACCTTGATCAATCAGATCATGGGTTTGAGTATTCAAGGACCTGACCCACAGGACTTCTATCCTGGAAAATCCATGGACCGCGCTTTCGCACAAAGGATAAAGGACACCTACGATGATGTTGAGAAGGGAATGTGAGGCTACAAGGTAGCCTCTATTCAGAATGGCGCAGTGCACCTCTCTTATCAGATGATTGCATGGAAGTTAGTATGCAAGAACCAACTCACCCAAGTGACTGGTTTTGTAGTCAACCTCACAGGGAAGTGCGCGGAGGGCCTACAAATGAATTGGGAGAAGTACCTAGTGAACCATTTAGAACTCAACTGTAGAGAAGCCTAGGATCAAGGGTGAAAATTTCATTTCAGCTGGCTATTGATCCTGATCACTTTCATTTCCTAGGAGATTCCGGAAGGTGCGACCTTCCCAGACATCGAGCCATTTGAACCATTGGCTGCGAAGTTCAGTGCATTATGGTACTCAAGTGACATGAATAAGCAATGGAAGTCAATTTTTTTTGTTCCATACACACTACAATTAGCTGAGGATAGCCATCCAGTCCGAGCCTCACATGACGCTGAACACTTTACACTGATTCAGGCCTCTGATGATGTTCAATGCGGATTGACATTTCATTTATATCACATCGTGAGCCGACAAGCACAAGAAACAACTTCAGTCCTATTAGAAGATGACGGAGGAGGAATTAGAGGAGATTACTAAGGAATGGTCCATTGACCTCCTCATTCTAGTAGATCTTGCAGAGATATCCGACATCGACAGCCAAAAAACTACGCAGGATACACCAGAACCTAGCAAAACAAAGAAGACTAATGAAGTGCAATATTTAAGCAGTGCCTCAGTGAAGACTACTTCCATGTCACCAGAGCAAGGAGGTGATGGTGAAGAGATAGATGGCACAGAAGCTGAAAAAAGGAAAGGCGGAGTAATGTC
>JASDQU010106955.1:183245-193425 GCA_032191745.1 Picea mariana | reverse complement strand
ACTATGGGGGACGATGATAAGGAAGACTTTAACAACCTCATTAGTGCTCTAAATGAACTAGCCAAGGGCCAAAAAGAAATGTTGGCAACAATAAACAGGTTAGCGGACAAGCCGTGGGAAATTCAAAACAACTTGAGAGGCAATGGTGAAGGGGGATCCAATAATGGAAATGAGATCCATGCACACACCACCATGTAGATTCATTCACATCTATATAGCAGGACACCTAGACCCACCATACCCAAGTTTTTGGACAACCCAATAGTAGGACAAGTAGTGCAGGTCGAGTAGGATGAACCATTTGGGGAGTGTTTGTCGGAGTATAGGGCCTTATGAGATTATTTCCACTCATCTATGTCATTTGTAGAGTTTTTCAATATCAAGAGCATGAACATGGTGAGGGGGTTTAAAAGGGAATTGAACCAGGATTTTGAGTTACGGTGCACATTGTGGAAACTAACCATTGCCAATTTTGATGGGTCATCCAGCTGCACAACGATGGATTGGGTAAAAAACTTGGACACCTATTTCCAACTCAACCCCATGATGGAGACAGATGCAATAAAAATTTCCACATTGCATCTTTATGGAGAAGCCCATGACCAATGGTATCATGGACTGGTGACTTTGGGCCATCATAACATCACTTCGTACTTAGATTTCACACAAAGGCTCATAGAGCTCTTTGATAAGGACCTAAAGATTCACTTTAGAAATCCAACCTAGCTCAAATAGATAGGTATCCCAGAGGATTTCATATCATAGTTCAATAGGGTCTCCGTGATGGTCATTGACATATCAGAGTCTTGACTAGTCATGTTGTTCACAAATGCCCTATATGAACGATTATGTGGATAGGTTAAGGCCTACAAACCCACCACCTTACAAGATGTTATTAGTAGGACTAAGAACTTGTAGGATGCAGTTATGAAGAGCATGTTTCCTCCCAAATCAACCTTTCCCATAATGGATAAAGATGAAAAACCTTTTTAGAAGGATTGGTCAAGGAAAGAAAGGATAGATGAGGACACTAAGAGAGAGATGAGAAGGAAGGCATTGTGCTTCACTTGCCATGAACCATGGGCACTAGGTCACAAATTTTCAGGAAAGGGACATGCCTACTATATTAAGGTGTATTTTGATAGTGGGGAGGATGAGGATGATCAGGAGAAGGTACATGAGGAGGAGATTCATGTAGCAGGGGATGAGCAGTTTCAAGATGATGTCAAGGGAGGTGTTATGGCCACTTTATTAGGGGTTCCTAGGTTTCATACTTTCAGGGTGAGAATAGTTTTGTAGGGCCACTGAGTTGGAGTTTTCATTTATGGTGAGGTGACCCATAATTTAATAGATGCATCTTGGGTGTTGAGGCATGACATTCCCACCGAAGAGTTTGAGGGGTTTACAGTGGAAGTTGTAGGAAATCATTGCATGGAATGTACTCGATGGATTCCCAAATTGAACATAATACTTGGGAAATTTGACCGATTCCTTTTATGTGGTGAATGTGTCGGATACAAATGTGATTCTAGGAGTCCAATAGTTCTATTCTATTGGTAAATACTCCACAAATTACCAGACCATGGAGATGGAGTTTCAGGGACCTGATGGCAAGAGGGTAGTCTTGCAAGGCATGCATGCTTACCCTCCCAAGGTGGTATTTTCATAGAGGATGGAGGCTATACTCCGACAATGAGACACAGAGTGGGAGAAAAAATGCTTGATAACAGTGAAGAAACCTCCACATCACACACCTCAGTATATAACAGACATAAAAGCATTGTTGCAGAAGCATGAGAAGGTATTCAGTGAAATTCCTCCATGTAGGCCTTCTGGTTGTATATTTGAGCATATTATTGAGTTGGAGGAGGGAGTTCAAGCATTGATTACTACTCCCTATCAACATCCCAAGGTATACAAAGATGAAATTGAAAAAATTACAAAAGAGTTCCTCAAACTAGGACACATCCAAACCAATTCTAGTCCATTTGCTTCCTCTATAGTGATGGTAAAGAAGAAAGATGGTACCTTACGCATGTGTATATATTACAAGGCCTTAAACAAGAATACTATTAAAAATAGGTACTCAATCCCACCGATTGATGAGTTGATGACTGAGTTATAGGGGGGTAAATACTTTTCAAAAATTTATCTCCGCTCCGAGTACCATCAGATTCATGTAAGGGAGTAGGACATTCCAAAAACAACTTTGTGTTTCCATTACAGACACTATGAGTTCCTGGTCATGCCTTTTGGGCTAGAAAACACACCTACCACATTCCAGTCATGCATGAACCACACGTTCAAGAAGCAACTGCGTAAATTCCCTCTGGTATTTTTTGATGACATTCTGATGTATAGTAATACCTAGGAAGAACATATGCAACACCTGGATGAGGTATTGGGAATTTTGGGTGAGCAGTCATTATATGAAAAAATGTCCAAGTGTGAATTTGGGATGCATGAAATTTTATATCTAGGGCACGTGATAGGAGAAAATGGACTGCAGGTTCACTTGGACAAAATTAGAGCTATCCTAGAATGGCCCACACCTAAGAATTTGATAGAGCTAAATGGTTTCTTATTCCTATGCAGTTACTACAGAAAGCATGTTAAAGGATTTTCACAGTTGATATCACCCCTCACAGACCTCATGAAGAAGGGGCCATTCAGTTGGTTGGGGGAAGCACAAGAGATATTTGAGAGACTTAAAAAGGTGATGAGTTCATGCCGAATTCTATAATTTCCAGACTTCACTGAGCCATTTGTACTAGAGTGTGATGCATCCAGGGAAGGAATAGGAGCATTATTAATTTAGAATCATCACCCTATATCCTTTGAGAGCAGGAAGCTCAAGGAGTATGAATGTCACTATTCTATATATGATAAGGATATGTTGGCAATAATGCACGCCTTAGATAAATTCAGGCAATACCTGGTGGGAGGAAAATTTATAGTTAAAACATATCACAACATCCTAAGGTACTTCTTAGAGAAAAATGATTTAAACGAGAGGTGACAAAAGTGGGTTAGTAATATCCAATCATATGATTTTGAGATAGAGTATGTGAAGGGTAAAACCAATTTTGTAGAGGATGCTCTCTCAAGGAAGCTATCCACTCTATCTCTTATGGATATTTTTGTAGATTGGAAGTCCCATATTTAGGTGGAACACTAAAAAAAAAAAATTTCTTGTGAACTTCTGGATGGACATGTACAAGGTAGTATACAATATCATCTACTATAAGGGAATGATCTATTTAGTACCATAATCTAGGCTTAATAAGAAAATCATGCAAACATCACATGATTCACTGTTGGCAAGAAATTGAGGGTTTCTAAAGACTTACATGAAGATTCATGAGAGGTTCTCATGGAAGGGCCTCAAGTATGACATCTTGAATCATGTGAGGGAATGCACCACATGTCAGCAAAACAAAGTTGAACCTACCCATCCAACCAAATTACTTCAACCATTACCCATTCCATAGCATAAATGGGAGAGTATTTCAATGGATTTTATTACCGGTTTGTCGAAGGTGCAGGGAAGAGACTGCATATAAGTGGTGGTGGCAGTTTAACCAAATTTTCCCATTTATTTTCTATTCCCTCGGATAATACAATAGCGGAGGTAGCGAATTTATTTTTTCCAAGAGGTATTTAGACTGCACGGGTTACCTATGACCATTGTTAGTGACAAGGGCACCATATTCATTGGTACCTTTTGGTAATATCTCTTCAGGATGGTTGGCACTGATTTGACCCCTAGCACAAGTTACCGCCCTCATATTGATGGGAAAACATAAATAGTAAACAAATGGCTTGAGGGACATTTGAGGAATTATGTGGTAGGACAACAAAGGGCCTACATCCAATGGCTACATCTAGGGGAATTTTGTTACAATACTACCTTCCACATGTCCATCGGTATGTCCCCTTTCAAATCACTATATAACGATGATGCCTCGACATTTGTTGAATTGGTGTTTGGAAACAGTGGAGCATCCAGGGCCAAGGATCGGATTCAAGAAAGCCATAACATTGTGAAAGCTCTCAAGGACAACTTACAAACAACTCATAATCGACAAAAAGTACATGCAGATAGGTGAAGATTTGAACGTAGATTTGAAGTGGGTGTCTTGGTGTATTTGAGGTTACAACCTTATAAGAAATCTTCCCTTAAGAAGAAATGAGTAGAGAAACTGAAGCTCCGCTTCTATGGACCTTACATGATTACTAAAAGTGCAGGATAAGTGGCCTATGAGCTCAACCTTCCTGAAGGAAGTAAAATTCATAACATATTCCATGTCTCTCACCTTAAAAAGGCGGTGGGTCAACATGTTACAACATCATCTGAGTTACCCCCACTCGATGAAGAGGGGCAATTGATCTTGATTCCATAAGAGATCCTACAGGTTCGGGAAAGAAAGTTGAGAAACATGGTCATTCATGAATACCTTGTTAGGTAGAAGGAACTACAAGTGGAGGACATTAGATGGGAAGGGGAACAATTATTTCAACATCCAAGCTTACGATTACTTGAGGAAAAACAATTTTAGATGGGGAGGACTGTAATTTCCCTTCCACTTAAGTATCAGAGACCAACCCACTATCCTATTTGATTCTCGTAGGTTAGGCTGGGCATTTAAAAAAAGGGGGGAATTAATTAATGGCTTATGTCACTTGGGACAAAAGCACATTTAAGTGGTTATACTAAGTCATTTATTTATGAAAGGTGGAATAAAGTACTAAAGTCAATATTTAAATAAAGTGACTTTATTAATAAAATATGGGAAATTAATAAATTACTAAGCGGAGAAATATAAAAGGAGAAAAAGAGGAATTCTCCTCATGATTGATTATTATTATCTCTTGGAATTTGAATTGAAAGCTCTCATGGATTTTTTGACGTTAAGGATAGAAATCCTCGGTGAATATTGAATTCGATGGTGAAACTTATCCATCCTATTAGATTAAGAGAGTAGATCATCTAGATCTAATGTTGCTGCTTCAATGTGGTAAATTTAATCTTGGTGATCAAGTTTCTCTGTTCGGCAGCTAAAATTGTGACTGGGTGGTTCAAATATCTCATTGTGGGCTGAGTTTCTGTTTGAACAAATTGATCTTGGGATTCCTGAAATTCGAGTTGCCTCGAACCCACATTTTTATGGATTGTGGACAACATATTAAGAGACTGGAGGTCGATTCTTTTTGAAGGTCGAGTTAGGGCCTGAGGGAGGAAAATTTCTGAATATAAGAGGCTGATTGGGATCATTTGCTGTTGTAGAATATCATCTTATTCACTGAGATCGAATTTACTTATTTCTAGGTCATATATGCTACCAGGGAAGTACATTTCCCTTGCTATTGGAACATATATCAGATATGGATTACTTCTCTTGGTTCTGGGCTTGAGTTTTATCATTGTGGGTGCCTTGGGAGTGTGGATCGACTTGATGACTATGTGTAGGTTCCTTTCTTTGGGAGTGGAGTTTTGGAAAGGGTATTCCTCTTTCTTGGGTCGTATCCTTGCTGTAGTGGGTGATTTGATTTGTGGGAGGATATATTGCTTCTGTGGGCATAAATTACCATCAGTTTGAGCTACCAGAGTTAAGGAAAATCAATTTTATTGCTGGGGGATGCAATAAATCCTTGGAATTCGATCCTGTGTAGTAGAGCGTGGCTTTTGTGAGTGCCGAAGTATTTTTTGTGGGCAATTTGCTGCTGAGAGTAGAATTGGGTATATATATATATTACCTCTGATAAATGATCTCTGTATTGTCATTGCTGTTTGTTATTCTTGGGAGATGAAATACTATACCATGGCTAATATTTTGTGTTTGGCGTGATATGAGACAGATGGTCATGTACAATTAAAAATTGTTTTAGGGTCTATACAAAAGATACTTAAATAAAGGGCGTATATCACGTTCTCTCTTTCAGATTTATGCTCTGATGTAACTTACATTGTGTTGCTTCCATTATATATATATATATATATATATATATATATATATATATATATATTGNCAGATGGTCATGTACAATTAAAAATTGTTTTAGGGTCTATACAAAAGATACTTAAATAAAGGGCGTATATCACGTTCTCTCTTTCAGATTTATGCTCTGATGTAACTTACATTGTGTTGCTTCCATTATATATATATATATATATATATATATATATATATATATTGAGTGAAAAAAAAGGAACTTGGGTGTTCTCTAGTTGTATATCAGATATCAGATTTTGTGTTTCTTTTATGAATAGAACATTGTTATGCAAATGTAATGTTACTTTGTTTGAGCCAAAACCAAACCAAGGAAGTTATATAAAAAAAACTCAGCAAGGTATATTTCGCCTACCCTCACACATACAAACTTGCCATAAAACAAAATGCTTGGAAGAGAGAATAGAAAAATTCACAACTTATATCCAACATTCGATGTAGTTCCTTGCTCTTGACCTTTGATTGGTTCCTGATCTTTGCCTATACCAACCTGCAAAAGGAGATCTATTCTATACTGTAACAAGGTAATTATGAAATCAAGTTATACATGTAATGTACAAATTCAAATACGTAAAGCAAGTTAAAATTTATAAATAGATTGAGAAAAATTACACATATATGGAGGGAAAGATAACTCTTTTATTGAAAATAGTACAAGTGGGTAGTTATAACCTGACTCTAACCGCTGAAACTTCCTCGAAGCCAATCACCCAGGTTCCTCCACTGGACCCTTCAATCATCAACTCAACAAAGTGGCTCTTCCTTGAATGACTAAGAAGGGATAGGAACACACCCTACAATCATATATGAGAGAGGAAGGAATGATGGAAAATAAGTTTCTAAATCAAAAGATGCTCCTCAAGGGTTCAGGGAAATAGGGAAGCTTGCATATTTTTAGCATAATCTTTCACCACGGTTTTCTCTTCTCATACATACCCCCATATGTGCTTATATACCATCCTCAAGAGGTTGATGTGGTTGTATTTCGTTGTGTACGGACCAAGGGAAGTTTGGGAACAAGACCAACCGAAAAACCCGCCCGAAAATGTGGAATATTATTTTATGTTTTCACAAAATTGAGGGTACACATGGTTTGTACACTGGAAAATAGTGTATATAAATGATTTGCACATGGGTGAATCATGTATGGAAACAAAAGTGTTGTTTTTTAGATGATTTTGATGAAGGAGAATGAGATTTAAGTTTTCAAGCTAGGGAATGGACTAGGCCATCTCACAAATGAAAATTGGTGTGGTAATTTGTGATATAACATGCATGGGTATAATCAATCTTGGGAAGAGTGAGATTCAACATGTATGGGTACAATTAATCTTGGGAAGAGTGAGATTTAACATGCATGAGTGAAAAGGAAATTCAAATGGAAAAAAAGAGAGTTTTTACTTGTTGATTTTGGGTAGCAAGAGAGGTGTTGGATGTTGGGAATAGTATCAGGCATGCTGGCCATGGAAATACAACATGTTGGGCTGAGTTTTATGTTGAAATAAGGTTGTTTGTTTGTGTAACACCCTGTTTCCCCCAGCTTGTAAATATAACTGGACTAGCCAAGAACTATGGCGAACTCATAAATGTGAATATGTGATGTAAATGGACCTTGAGGAAAAGGTCAATGAATGTGAATAACATTTTGAATATTATTGCAGGACTGTTGAGGGGGAATGTTGTTATAACCCTAAAATGCACTACACAGGTTTACCTGGCATCAGGCCAACTCATGCCTCTTCCTAGCCAAAGCCATGCTGAACAAATCTTCAAAAAACCACTTAAATCAAGGAACCCGCGCCCTAACCTTTCACTGGGCGCGGGTGACCGCTTGCTGTCCTTCTACTGCGCGCGGGTACCCGCGGGCTAACCCACTACAACCCGCGTTTACCTAACAAAGCAAAAAATCAGGAAAGTTTCCGCCGGGACGAAGAGCTTTTTGTCAGTTAACTGGAACTCCCAGCCATGCATGGCCGAGAGTTCGCCAAAAACCCTAGCTCCTTCTAGCCTATAAAAGGAGGGGTAGGGGTACTATTCAGGGAGGAAAAAATCATAGCAAAGAAACTCTGCCAAATTGCCAAGTCCATTATTGTCCCAACCCTTTAGCCTTTCCTCAAGATTTAGGAGAAGTTCAAGCACAGCAGTTGGAGGACAAAGAAGAGGAAGAACCCAGGATCAGGATCGTGGAACGGTGACCGGCCTCAGAAATCATTGTAAGTTGGTTCATATTGAGGTTAATGAAAAAGATGTTTTTCCCGTCCCGAATACATGAGTCTTATGATGTTATTTGATTTGTGTTTTATCTCTAACCCTATACTAGATCGGTAGCATGCATGCATAGTTTTGTCTTGATTGCAGGAAGCTTTGTGGAAGGAGCAGCATCAACAAGGAAATACAAGCTCAACGGAGGATCTACTTCAGCCGTCGGAAAAAGGTTGGTTCATTCTTCCTTTGTGTGCATGTGAAAAAAGGGGTTTTAGATTCGGGTAGAAGGTTAAAAGTAGCTTAGGAAGGGTCATGATCTGCATGTGAGTTTAGAGCCCTAGCTTGCTAGTCCGTAGGGTAGAATACCCCACAACAGAATTGGCGACTCCACTGGGGATATTTTACTCGTAGGGTTCCCGGATTTGGTTAAAGATCTTTTTGGTAGTTCAAAGAATTAAGTTGTTGTTTCTTTGTTGTTTTTTGTTTTCTGTTAAGTCGAAAGCTAGCAGAGAGCCTGGTTATCAATACCATTTTTCTTTGACTGACTCTCGAAATTTTCTTTTCGGGACACACAGAGGTACCCGCGGCCTGCAGAAGCCCTGCCCGCGGGTGACCCGCGCCCTAACCTTATATAGCACGCGGGTGATTGCGTCCTGTAGTGGTTTCAGTAGCGTGTAGAGTCCAGGAAGCTTAAGAGACAGTCCCCTCTTCCTCTATCAGAAGTTTACCTTCTCAGGGGGATTTCTGGATTCTGTCTGGGTTCTGTTGGTTTGCTATCTTGCTTTCAGTCTACCTTAGTGTGTTAGTTGCTCATTGCATTGGTTTTCTTGTGTGAAAATTTTTGCTTTTCTGTTAAAGTGATAGCATATAAGACTTTTGGGGACTCTGGTTGTCAATACCAGAAGCCTTTTTCAGGACTAGACTGTCTGTGTGATTTTATCTTAGTTTTTAGACATACCCGCGGCCTGCTTAGGTTTAGCCTGCGGGTACCTGCGCTCTGTAGTGGACCAGCACGCGGTTACATGCGTGCAGTCTTGGTGACAGTCGCGGGTCTTTTAGGTAGCTTTTCAGCTTGGGTGGGGCAGTCATCCCCTCCTATGGTGAGAAGAGCTCCTCTCAGAGGTTTAGAGTCTGGGGCTGCACAATCAGCAGGTTAGAGCATTTCCCCCTTAGCTTGTGCTTGTTATTTGATTTTTTTTATAGAAAAGGCATTTATTTCCTGGTTTTTAGGCAAGTGTTGGAATTGGTGTTGTTGAGATTGCTTTGTTGCATTTTCATGCTCTGATTCTATCTGGGATCTGCGCTTTAAGCCAGAGTTTTCTTTTCATTCTCTTGGTTTTGTTCTTGTCATCATTTTTCCTTATTGCATTGTTTTGCGATAAAATAAAATAAAAATTTCTTTCATTTTCTTCTTGATTCGAAGATTGAGTGTTGCAGCAGTAACTAGGAAAGAAGTCTTTTACATAAGTTGTTGCAGTGCATGTCTAGTATAAGTAGCTCGAAGATCTGAGTGAAAGTTCTCTTCATTTACTGCATAAAATCTTAGTAAATCTGAAAAACAAAAGAAGTCTTTTCATTGAAAAGTTGCTGGTTTTGCATTTTAGAAAAAGTTTGTTTCCAAGCATTTTTGTGCATTTTTCTTTGAGTCTGTTTTACACACCACCAGTTTCACTTCTGCACCTTGAGATTTAAAAATCCCATTCAAAGCAACGCTTAATAAAATCAAGTAGACTTTTCTGTTTGTAGGGTGCACTCACTAGCTTAAGAATAGGGCCTTGGAATAGGTTGGAGAGTAAATTCTCCAAGGCCACCCAAACCAAACATTGGAGTCTGTCTTTAGGGAGTGTAGAAGTCCAGTTACGGAAAGTTATTCAGGAACCCCCTCTAACACAAGGGCTAAACATGAGGTCGCGTAAGGAAAGGCAGCGGAGATAACCCCTCCAAAGCTAGACCGAGCGTTGTGG
>JASDQU010106955.1:122546-175146 GCA_032191745.1 Picea mariana | reverse complement strand
ATTGACTGGTCTGTGATCCAGGTCGAATCGGAGGGAGAATTTCTACCAGAACCCCAATGCATATTGGACAGAAAGGAAACCCCGCTCCGGAACTGAACCATTGCACAGGTTAAGGTGCAGTGGAAGCATTTTGGCCCAGATGAGGATACATGGGAAATGGAGGATGCCAAGAGACAGGCATATCTGATTTTGTTTACTTCTACACATACCAATCATATTGGTAGATAAGAACATCGAGGATGATGTTCCTTTTAAGGGGGAGGGAATTGTCACACCCTGTTTCCCCCAGCTTGTAAATATAACTGGACTGGCCAAGAACTATGGCGAACTCATAAATGTGAATATGTGATGTAAATGGACCTTGCGGAAAAGGTCAATGAATGTGAATAACATTTTGAATATTATTGTAGGACTGCTGAGAGGGGATGTGCAGAAAAAGAGACCACGATGGCAGTGGAGGGCACCTAGAAAGGTGGTGTTAACTTCCACCGAGCACTAATACTGTATTTGGACTCCACTGGCCCGGAGAACCAAAAGTGGCTCGCTGGCCCTGAATTTAATGCCTTGCAGACTGGCAGGTTGATGGCTTAATGAGGGATGGGGAGGTGAACCACCTATTTGTAGAGCCATCAGGCCTGATCAACACAAGGGTAATCGCGCCACATGCAACCTCGCAAGAGGATAAGACATGGGGTAGAAGCGATTGCAAAGGGCAGATGCGAGGGGAGAGCTCTAGCAACACGTAGAGTGAGTGATAGCAGAGAGGAGGGATTGCAACCTTCGCTCCTGGTCACTAGTAAACAGGGACGCAGTCTCGCAACATCGTGGTCTCAGCTCGGGGGTGGCTGGTGGTAAATCCGCTGGGAGTCGCTAAGCCTACGGTTGGGTGGAAACGAGCACCCCTCTCAACAGTCGCACCCACTTTTGATGTTATTTTTGATAAGTGTTTTTCATATTGCATCTTGAAATTCACATGCTGACATATATGCTCATAAACTGTGAAATTGTGAACGATTATAGTATTAGAATGTTTGTGCAGTGTTTTGATAAGAAATGGTAGGTATATGCTTATAACAGAAAAACCACACATGGCTTATGATTGATAAGTGAATGTAATTATGCGCAAGTTGAACCAAGTCAGACTTCCAGTCCGTTCTCGGGAACTTGTTTCCCCTTATCTGTCTCGAGGAATGCCCCGGAATAAACCTCTTCACAGGGATTCCCTCCTTGGAAAGGTTTACTAAGAACCTGGAAAAAGGACTTGAATGCGTAAGTCTTAACAACCCTTTACGAGGAGGAATGACCCTCTTAAAATCCCAAAGTAGCAGTGTAGGGATAAGCATCAATCGACGGACGAGATCCCGTCGGCAGATTCCTAGGTCATTCACGACCGTTAGATTGATGAAAGAAACAAGGGCGCTACATACCTTGCCCCTTTTCCTCTACCTTCGTAAATAGCGAGGAAATCGGGACCGTAGATCCCCAAGGTCTGTGGGAATATCTAGATCGTTGGTTTCTTTTCCCATCCGGAGAGCAGTAAGAGAGTACACAGCGTGGGATTGGTCTAAGTCATTAGATCTTAGTTAGAAAAACCCGACAGCCGTCAGATCCATTAAGAGATGCATGAGGGTTAAGCCCTCGTAAACGGGAGGTTGAAAGTCCTGATGAGAGGCGTGGCCATTGGGATATCAGCATTCATGAAATCGGGAGTCACGATGACATGAGATCGGGAATTTTCATAGTGAAAATCCCGGACTCAATCTGAGCCGTCCATCATAGGAGGACACGTGGACAAGATCAAGAGCCCGTCGGTATTTCGGAGATAGAAGGGACATGACGCCAGAGTATTCCAGCAGCGGAAACTCCTAAATCATGAGAAGCGATCAGGACCGTCCATCTTAGGAGGACACGTGGCAACAATCGGAGCTTTCAGGAAAAGTCCCGAAAGGAAAAATCATCCATCGGGAAATCGGGAATCTCGTGTACAAGAAGTCCATCCACTTTGAAATTACGAAGTCTGAAATCCAAACAAAGTGAAAAGTGTCCACTGTAAGGCCAACTGTCATCATATCGGCATATCAAGATTCGGTGGATCGCGAATCCTGAGGACGAGTACATTTCGGCAGTGGAAAGTCCGAAAACCCGACGGGAGATAAGGCTGTGGTCTTGTGATATAGTGGTCACGTGGGCCAAGAGTTCATCCAGGAGGGCTAACACGTAAGGGACCATATGGGTAAATTGGCTCATCGGAAATCGGGGATTCAAGAGATAGGGAACTCTTGACATCGGGGATCCCAAAACCCCAAAAGTCGAAAGTGTATGCATTTCCCATTGTGGAAAGAGTAGCGGTCGTATGTAGAGGCCATGACCGTCAATCTTGGTGGACGGTCGTCGTTGTCCAATGAAGGGACATGTGGCTACCGGTCAACGTTTCTGCGTTTTGGCATCTAGGGATTCAAAAAGGTAAGACACCTTGCCTTCGCGAGTCACAAAATCCTGATACTCGAAATTCCATGGACCGTTGGATCATGGGATGCTTACAACTGTTGATCTTCCTTTGGAGGGAAACTTTGGTGACCTCGGAAGTTTCAGGGACTTGAATGGAGAAATGTAGAAGTCAGTTATCGCGATTCCCCGAATAGTGAAAATCTGACAAGCTCTTGGCTGGCTCAAGCGCATGGACACCGCATAGGGTCACGTAGACAGGACCCCAAGAGAGAAACTTGCTCCTCACTAGCCCCGTYGTCGTTCGAAGTTTCGCTGTGTGGGGTTTGCAGAGTCGAAAGACTCAACACTCTGGTAGTGTCGAACCACGAAGAGTGAAAGGACACCATGTTTGTTCGGTCTGTGGTCATGACCCACTATGGGAAGTGAATAGGGAAGAACTAGCCTGCGCTAGGCCCCCATAGGACTTCGGGGATTTTGTCCCTTGAGGAAAAGCAAGAATTTTATTATACCATAGTGGGTGTGTGACAGTTTGTAAGTGAATTTGTTGTTGAGGAAATGGCTCAAGAGCCTCGAGAAGGTTGTTGAGAATACTCCTAGAATAGATAATAATTTTCACAGTCCCCAAATAATATATTTCTTGGCCAAACAAGTGCACTGGAGTCTTGGATGGAAGTAGGAATGCTCGAGGGACTAAATGGCATAGAAGTGGGATTCCATTCCTTGGATTATGTAGGTTGGCGGGAAATAACACTAATGGATTGGAATTGCTATTGTAGTAAAACCTGTGTTTTGGGTTGCCAAATGTGGAGAGTGGGTATTCAAGAGGACCGAACCTCCTTGTAGACTCATAGCTATTAGCTCGAGGGTGGCTTGATGTTGAGAGAAAATGAATAGAAATCCTATGGATGGGAAGAACATCCTTCATACATAGCCAATCGTTTCATCTATTTAAAGATAAGTTTATGTTTTCTTTTATCCTAGTTATTCTATTGTGCATATGTTTATTGAAATGTTGATGAGTTTGTGTAAATAGCATGCATTCGTTTGTTTTTACAATTGTTGTTAATTACATGAATAAATTAGTATACGATTTGCTATTAATTTTTTTGTGTCAAGGAAAAATATTTAAATGGGTTTAGCAGGTTGGGGTTCTTTACAGTTTGGTATCAAAGCCAGGTTTAACACCAAGCCTGCATGGGCCAGAGTCAACACATTGAATAAGATAATTTCAGGGGTGATATTCGAATGCACCTACATATTATTGTCAAAAAATTCTTTGAAGTGAAATTGGAAAACGTTTCCTAGGAAAATTGGGGAAACTAAGTTTAGGAATTAAAAATCCCCAATTTTAACCTCCAATGGAGTAATTTTGGCTTGAAATTGCATGAAATTCTAACTGTGAGCATCCATGGTGAAATTGAGTAAAAATCCCCAATTTCTAAGTGAATTCATGAGGAATTTGTGCTCAGAATTGTTACTAGGAAGATTAATGGTAGTAAGTGGATGGAATAAGAATGGAATTTCAGTCCAAGAATGTTATATTAACAATTTACAGTGTCAATTTAACTAATATGACAAAGTTGTGGAGAAGTAATGAATGAATTTTGGGAAATTGAGCAAAATCCCCAAATTTCATGGTGAAATCCAAATTGAATGGTGCCAAAATCATTGAAAGGTTAGGTATGGAAGAATTTGGTTGAGAACATGGTTGAATATGGCTCATGGAAGCTTAAACCAGAAGCTTCAGGTGGCTTGTGCGTCAATTTCAGATATTAGACATTATTGACAAAAATCAAAATTTCAAACTTTTCAATTTTTTTTGGGAAAAATTATGTACATAGTGACGTGGAAGCTATGTGGCAGGTGATATGGTAGTGGTGACGTGAAATTCCATGGTGGTGGGTTGGAAATCCACGATGGTGAGTTCATAGGTTTGAAGTGTGCAGTGGCGAGCCCAACAAGGGATGTGGGTGCCACAATGGACGAGGTGGTGAACTCCGATACCATAAGTGGTATCAGAGGTTTTAAAAGTGGTTTTGAAATATTTTAAAACATTCAAAATGAATGTGGGTGAGATACATAGTGGAGGGTGGCTTGGTGGTATCCGAGGTTGGTGCACTATTAACCTCCCTACAACTGAACCTTTGATATCAACATGAGTCGTCTATCTCCTTTGATCTCTGTTGTTCGATAAGAGGAACAAGCAACTCACACACACCTTGGAAAAAATGGTGCAGGATGGGACTCGCCCATCCCTGTGGTCAATGAATGAGAATCATGTGGAATTTTGGTAGAGGAGGTGGGACCCCTATTCCATCTGTGGTCAACCAAGGTGCTAGGTGGGAAGTAGGGTATGGTGGGGCCCATAATTTAATTTATTAAAATGAAATAAGGGTAAGGAAAGAGGAAAGAGAGAAGGAGGAAGGTGTTAGGCCAGGGTGGCCAAGATGATGATATGGCATCACCTTAGGGTGCCATGTGGACCCAAAATACCACATTAGGAGCCATGTCAACAAGGATTTCACATAGGCAAAATTTGCTTATGTTACAAAACAGTTTGGAGCCAAAATCGTATTTTGGCCATAGCAGAAGCATAATAACCCAAAAGAAGAAGATACATAAATGACAGAGAGGGTGTTAGGAACCAAATATAAATATAGCATAGAAAAACCTCAGAATAAGTAATCAACGCCTTGAAAAAGAGAGAAATTCAGATAATAAGCCTCTTCGAGGGGGCAACCTCCTTATGCCCACATAGATGTTCGATTACAAGATGATTCAAAATGAAAATGTCTCCATGGTATATATAGGAGACTAGGAGGTATAATTACAACTAATGGAATAAAGCCGACATAAATAAAATAACATTACTAATGTAATTTGCCCCAATTAAGGGGTAATGGGCCACTATTTAGGGCTTAACATGCCCCTCCCCTTGAGAAAAGTGTTTTCTGCAACGCTTGAGTAAATTTGGATGCTTCTTTATAAAATACTCATCTTCCCAAGTGGAATCTTCAGCCGGTAGTTTCCTCCGTTTAATGAGATACTCTGAAATGGATCTATTCCTCAGCTGGCGAATTCTTGTGTCAGTGATGGTTTCAAGCTCCAATATGATTTTTCCTTCCTCGTCAAGTTCTGGAAATATAGTTTGAACTGGGATCTTGTCCCCTATAACCTTCTTTAAGCATGAAACATGGAAAACTGGGTGTACTCGTGAAGATGCAGGAAACTCCAACTTGTATGCCATAGTACCAATCTTTTGCAACACCTTATAAGGGCCATAGTACTTTGGTGATAATTTATTATCCTTCTTGGCTTGCTTGACAGACATCTGTTTGTATGGTTGTAGTCTTAAAAACACCCAATCCCCTACTTCAAAACTTCTTTCACTACGATGTTGATCTGCTTGTTGTTTCATGTGATTCTGTGCCATGGTCAGGTTGTCCTTTAATATTTGGAGAACTTGTTTTTGATGCTCAATGTGATCTTCCACTGCTTGAACCTTATATTTTTCTTTTAGATAAGAAGTGATGGAAGAAGGGTGGTATCCATAGAGTTCCATAAATGGTGTCATTTTTGTTGCAGTATGCAAGGAAGTGTTATACCACCATTTTGCCAAAGGTAACCATTTGAACCATTGTGTTTGTTTATCAGAGACAAAGCAACGAAGGTATCCTTCCAAACATTTGTTCACTATCTCAGTTTGTCCATCAGATTGAGGATGATAGGATGAACTATGAGCTAATTGAGTACCCAAACAAGAAAATAATTCTGTCCAAAAATGTCCAGTGAAGAAGGGATCTCTATCACTTACAATAATCTTTGGGCTACCATGTAGCTTTTGAACTATCTCCATCAATGCACTGGCAACTGTACTATCTTTGAAGGGATGAGAGAGTGCACAAAATTGTGCGTACTTGGTCAGTCTATCAACAATCACCATGATGACACTCTTTCCTTCAGACTTTGGTAACCCTGTGATGAAATCCATGGAAACCTCCTCCCAGTGCTGACTTGGGATGGCTAATGGTTGTAAAAGACCTGGGGTATTAATTGTTTCCACCTTATTTTGTTGGCAAACCAAACATTCTGCCCCAAACCTTTGAACATCAGTTTTAAGGCCATCCCCAAAAAATTCCTTCTTGACCCTATGGTAGGTTTTTAAAAATCCCGGGTCCCCTCCTACTGGAGAGGTGTGCAATTCCAATAGTACCTTTTGTTTGAGTTAGGAGTTCTTACATAAATATAAGTGATCTTTGTACCATAGTGAATCATTTTTCCATGTAAATGTATCTGATGTACTGGAATCCTGCTGCAACCTTTGAATGAGAGTCCACACTTTTTCGTCATTTTTCCATTCATTCTTTGCTTCTATTATCCAATCAGGTTGGATGATTGAGATCACATAGAGAAAGGCCTCAACATCTTCATCCTTCCTTAAGAGTGCATCTGCCACAACATTTTGCTTCCCTTTTTTATAGACGATTTCAAAATCATAACCCAATATCTTAGTTACCCATTTTTGTTGTTCTTCTGAAGATAGTCTTTGTTCCAAGAAGTATTTAAGACTATCATGATCTTTTTTTACCTTGAAGTGCCTATCTATTAGGTAAGGATGCCATTTCTTCAATGCATGTAGTATTTCCATCATTTCCTTCTCATAAATGGGTTTGTGTAAGTCCTTTCCCTTGAGTGGTCGATTTTCAAAATCCAAGGGCCTTCCTTCTTGCATTAGGAAAACACCAATTCCATTTCTCGAGGCATCACATTCCACAATAAAGATTTGTGTGAAGTCTGGAGTGGTCAAGATAGGACCTTTGCACATCACCTCTTTAAGTTTTTCAAAATGTTTATTTGCCTATGGAGTCCATGAAAATGCATCCTTCTTAGTTAGTGTCGTTAAAGGTGCTGCTATTCTTCCATAGTGCCGAACAAACTTGCGGTAGGAACCTGCCAAACCCAAAAATCCTCTAAGATTCTTTAATGTTTTTGGAATCGTCCAGTCCATCATGGCCTTAATATTGTTAGGGTTTACCTTGAAACCTTCATGAGATACAATATGACCCAAATGCTCTACCTCCTTCACTCCAAAGAAACATTTGGATGGTTTGGCATATAGTTGTTTCTCCTTTAGTAGTTGTAGCACCTTGTCAACATGTCACACATGATCTTCCCAAGACTTGCTATAGATTAGTATATCATCAAAAAATAATAACACAAATTTTTTAAGGAAGGGATTGAAAATGGAATTCATCAACCCTTGGAATGTGGAAGGTGCATTTGTAAGGCCAAAAGGCATGACCAAAAATTGATAATGGCCTTCATGAGTTCGAAATGTTGTTTTTGGGATATCTTCTTCCTTCATTCTAATCTGATGATACCTTGAACGAAGATCCAACTTTGTGAAATAGATTGATCCATGTAGTTCATATAAAAATTCATCAATGACGGGAATGGGAAACTTATCTTTAATAGTGATCTTGTTGAGCTCTCTATAATCTGGACACATATGCCATGAGCCATCTTTCTTGAATACCATTACCACCGGTGCAAAGTAATAACTTTGGCTGGGTCTAATAATGCCAACCTCTAACATTTCTTCAACAATGCACTCAATTTCACTCTTCTGGGCATAAGGGTATCTGTATGGCCTGATGTTAGGAGGAACACTCCCAGGAATTAGGTGAATACCATGATCATGATTTCGAGTGGGTGGAAGACCTTTGGGAATATCTTCAAATACTTTGGAATGTTTATCAATGATCCCTTGGATATCTAGAGGAATAGATGGCTTAGATGTTTGAACATATAGTGAGCATAGTTGTGCAATAACACCTTGATGCCCCTTTTTCAATAATTTTTTCATTCCATTAGAGCTTATCACCTTACTGGGTTTCCCTGTGATACCTCTTAACTCAATTTATTTTCCTTCGAATGAAAATTTCTTGAAAATTAAAATCCATTGTTCCTAATGATTGTAACCATTGGATTCATAGTACAACATTAGCACCATCCATGGGTATATCAATCATTGGACTATTCATTACATATTCCCCCATAGTAAGATTGATCTTATTGCATTTTCCTGAGCAATTGATAGTTCCTCCATCTGCAATCATTGCTTGAAACTCTGGTGCTGGATATACAAAGCAATTGAGATCTTTGGATAATTTATAGTGAATGAAATTATGAGTACTACCAGAATCAATAAGGACTATTACCTTTTTATTTTTGATATATCCTTCAATCTTGAGGGTTTGAAGAGTGCTAATTCTAACCAATGCATTACACGATATCATGGGAGTCAACTCTTCAGATGAAATTGATTCTAGTTTTTCATCTTGATATGGTTCTTGTTCTTGTTCTTCTTCCTCTTCACAATCTATGTAGAATAATTTCTTCTCACCACACTTATGTCCCTTACTGTACTTGTTGTCACAATTAAAGCATAATTTTTTTTCTTTCCTTTCCTCCAATTGTTGAGGTGCCAACCTTGTAGGTGTAGGTGTTTTAGAATAAGGAGCATTATTCTCTCTAAAGATGTTAGCATTGGTCCTTCTTGTATCCATAGCCATATTTTTACTTTCAACATTTCTTGCCACCCTAAATGCATTCTCCAATGATTTGGGTTCCCAAAGGAGAACCTCATGTTGAATGTTATCTCTTAAAGTTCCTATGAACACATCAATCAAGTGCTCATCTAGAATATCTGTTACCTTTATATTCAATCTTTGGAAGTTCTCAATGTGCTCTATAACTGAACCCTTTTGCCTGAGATTTATCAAATGGCTAAAGCAGGTATTGCTCCTTGTATCCTCATAGTGTGCTATCATTTCTTCCATGAAAGTTGTCCAAGTGATGAGAAATTTGAGAGAAAAAATCCATCTATACCATACAAATTGATTGGGTTCTAAATATAAAGAAGCAATTCGTACCTTTTGTGTATGTGGCACATTATGTAGATCAAAGAATTGTTCCATCTGAAGTATCCATGTGATAGGGTCCTTGCCATCAAACTTCCTCATATCGATCTTAGGAACGTGGTTGGTCTTCAACCCAAAGTTGGAGATTATCCATTCTTGATTCACCTTGCTTGTGTCCTCATCATGAATTTCATGGGATACATTTTCACTTTCAGGTGTCCTCTCTATTACGAGATTTTTCAATACTTCCAAGATCTCCTCTTTTAAACCATACATCTTTGCCTCCAACTTAGCTTCCATCTCTTGTAGTTCATATTTTGTTACTGTCTTCTTTTGTAAATCATTTATGTCCTTACGCATTTCTTCACCTTCATCAAGAGTCCAAGTAGGATTGTCTGGAGGCTTATTTGGTGTAGAAGTTCCCTTTTTTGGTGGCATGTTGGCCAAGTATCACTTTAAACCTTGATTTTGAGGTGGTTCTCCTAGACAATATTCCTTTTATTGTATCTCAAAAATTTTGGCCCTTATGAGTATGAAATTTTATTTTTTGTAGGTCTCTGATATTTATTCTCTGCAATGCCACATGTCTGATCAAAATTGGATGTGCCAAGTGGAATTTAAAGTAACTTCCCCACAACTTGCTGATTTTTTGCCTTTCCCGGAGATCTCACTTGTATAGCATGCCCCACACAAAATGATTGATATAAAATTATGAAAATCATACCAGAAATACTACATACTATCCAATATCCAATGCAACCAATCTCACTCAATTTGGATACTCTAGGAAGAAGTTATGATTGTTTTACCTGGAACACCTTCTTGAGACTAGTCAATAAGACTAGTCAGATACCCTATCTTCCACAGGGTGTATCTACAAATTCAAGATGACCCAGAAGATGAAATTTTTACCACATATACCTTACTAATTTCTCTAAATATCCTCCATATTTCAGGGTCTGAAGTGTTACAGAAACGTTTTTATATCAAAAATTTCGCAATGGCTCATTTCAGTATGATTCTAGAACCCTATCTTGCACAAGATGTAGCTCCGAATGTATAAGGCCTCAGGAGCTGAAATTTTAACCCAACGTACCTTGATTCATCTACTAAATATCCTCCAAGCCGTTCCTTATGAAAAATTGTAGAAAAAAATTTATAGTGAAAATTCCAAGGTGTCTCAGATGTAGCAGCGAAACCCCAAGACCTTGGGCTCTGATACCATATATTAGAAACCAAATATCAATATAACATAGAAAAACCTCAGAATAAGTAATTAACACCTTGAAAAAGAGAGAAATTCAGATAATAAGCCTCTTCTAGGGGGAAACCTCCTTATGCCCACATAAATGTTCAATTACAAGATGATTCAAAATGAAAATGTCTCCTTGGTATATATATGAGACTAGGAGGTATAATTACAACTAATGGAATAAAACCGACATAAATAAAATAATATTAACAATGTAATATGCCCCAATTAATGGGTAATGAGCCACTATTTAGGGCTTAACAGAGGGCCACTGGATAATTATGCACTGATTTTCCAGAAAATGCAAGTTACATATTTTTGAACATCATGGTCAACCTCAGTGGCAGATGCACTATTATCGATATAGCATGTTAGAAACATAGACGTGAAAATAATCTGTGAAGGTATTGGTAAAATTCTAAGGAGTTTGAAGTGGAGATGAAAAAATAGGGCAAAATCCATTGTTCCAGGCCACTTTTGGGGGATTTTTGGGATTTTCAAAGGAGGAAAAGGGACCCTAGATGGAAAATATGGAAAACTTTATTTACTTGAAATTTCATTTACTCATCAAGACATATAAATTTTCTTAAGTAAAGTTTTCTAGAAATGATTAGTTTTGGAGATAGCCAGTTTGGCTAAAATTTTTGTGAAAAAAGACAAAGTTGTCTTTTCCCGATTGTTGCAGATTTTGACTGGACTGTTAGATAAAAAATATGAGAGTTTATGTGAACTCACTGTCATCAATATTATCAGTATGATTAGAGTTTTAATGATTGAATTTTGTACTTGTGATATCGCAGGGTGATATTGTAGGAGTTCTAGTCAGTTGGACAATGACTTGGTTCTTTGAGATGGTATTTGATCAATATTTTTGGGTTCACACATGGTGTTTTGAAAATTGACAATAGAAGTCACTCTGGGTATTACAAGTGATGATGGATGTCGGATAGGAATTTTGGATAATTTTGGTTGATTTTTGGGATCTATTCCATAATAAGTCAAAGAATAAAATACAGTTAGAATATGAACCAAAGTGTGTGACGGGAACGAAATTTAAGGATTCAAAGCGCACGATAGAAGGAATTGTGACAGAGCGATGCATAAAAGGTGGAAAGTAGTTAGGAGTTTTGGACATTTTTTCCACATTGTAACGAGCTTATCCCTATTTTGATGTATAAATATGTAAAGGGTCAGGGTACATAGGGGGTTTGAAGAATGAGAGGTTATGGTGTGTTGGGCATGAGTTGATTTTTTGGCTTAATGTTCAGATTTTATGACTGAGGTTTTCAGGAGTATGCTCGCACTACAATAGAATGGCTACGCAGGTTTGGGTAATTTTACTGTTGCATATTTTTTAGTGTAGTGCACAACTGTAAGAAGATTATAAATAACTAATGTAAGAAGCCAGTTGTTGTGGACGTAGCCCAAGTTGGGTGAACCATGTTAAACCCTTGTGTCATGATGTGTTATTTTTTCATGTTATTATGTTTATTTTTACTGTGCAATGATGATAACTACTTAAGTATGTTGAATGTGTTATTCATATATGATGTTATAATTTCGTACACTGAAGTAACTGGTAAGTGAATGAATTTAAAGTGAAGTAATGTCACACACAGGTCTATTGCATGATAAACTATTAACTAATGGAAACCGTGCACATGAGTATATGGTTAGTAAGAACATGTTGAATTCCTTGCTTCCCCTCATCATTTCGAAACTTTGGTTCCTGCAACCCCTCTAGATGCCTCGGGTGAGACTTCACTTGTTTGCAGGTGATATCGAAAGGGTCAGTGTCCAAGGGTTTTGTTGGTATGCTATATTTGAATCTAGGGTCTTCCCACTGCATGCCAACAAATGGTTTTGTTATTGGGACCAGAATCTATAATTGACGAGAATTGTTTGGAGCCTAAATAAGGAGGAGATGATAGAATGACTAGAGAGGAAGCAGTGAGAATTTTCCAAAGAATAGAATAGGAACCCATGGCTCAATGATGAACAATGGTTCCAAAGGTACGTGTTCACATATATTCATTAAATATTCCTTGGTGAATCTTCGATAATTCTAACTGAATGGTTAGAAAGGCTAGTGGAGATTATTGGAAGATATCAAGTTGAGGCTCTGAAAAACTGAACCCCTGAATTGATCAGACAATTGAATACAACAAGCAATAAAGTTTCTCGCACAATTGATTTTTGGTTGAATAGTGTACTGGGGGGTTACTTTACAAAATTTGCAATAGATTATACCCAATATTATAGTGTTGTAGAGAGGGAATTTTTCAAGGGTCCGCATAGAATATATTTGAGCACACTATATACCTGGATAAAGATGTTTGTATGCAAGAAGAATTTCATGAATATGGAATCTAATTTATAGGCACCTTCGCATACATAGGGGGATTGGGGGATGACCAGAGCATGGTATGAGAGAGATGAAAAGGATGAATGAGGAACACATGGACTAAGGATGCCGAGAGAGGAAGACACTGAATCAAATGGAGATATTGGAGTATTACGCTGTGGGAAAAGGTTTAGGTATAGTAAGAAGGATACTATGGTTGAGAGAGAAGAGTAGAACAAAGTGTTTGAGAAAAGAGATCCATGTGCAGTGCTTCATATCACACCATATAGACAAAGGAAAGAGAAAGAAAAGGATCTTTGGTACAGTCTTGAAGAAGAAGGAAATTCATCTCATATTGAAATCTATGTTGAACCCATGACCTCGTGTGCATCACCAGGATCTGAAGGAGAAACCATAACTTTGTCAAGAGAAATTGTAGTTAGTGGAGGAAGTTAGAACAATAGTCAGAATAGTGGAAGCAACTCAGTGAACCAAAGTCAATCAACATCACCAAATTTAAGTACTAGGAATAATACAATGGTAAGAATATATCATACACTAAGAATGCCTAAATTTCAGGGAGAAGGGATGGAATACCTAGAGAAGCATCTGTTTGTATGTGATACAATATGGACTGGGAAGAATGTATAGGATGAGGCAACAAATATTGTGCAGTTATCCATGATGTTCATAGGTTGTTCACTCTTATGGTACATGAAGTATCAAACTTCTACACTGATAGGACAGTCTAAGACAGTGGAAAATATTGGACATGCATTGTTAAAGGAATTTCAGAATCTGAAATCCGAGTCGCAGTATACCATAAATATGAAATAAATTAAGCAATTAAAGAATGAGAAAGTTTGGGATTACGATCATAGATTTAAAGATGTGATGGGTAGATTAACATTTCATATTCCTGATGAAAAAAATAGAGAATGGTTTATCACAAGTCTACATCTGCACATCCGTTGTCCTCTAATGCAACAAAAGGTCACTTCCCAGCCAAAAGCATTAGAATTTGTGATGAATCTAGAAGCCTCTTCTGTAGGAGATGACGAGGAATAACRTAGGTTCAGTTATAGTTGGCTACGCTAAGGATTCTGTTCTAAAAAATAACAAAGGAAAAGGAAAAATGTGAATAAGTTTGGTGTATTACATGTAAGACATAAGGCCATCATAAGGAAGAATGACTAGAATTTGTGCAATATACGGCTACAGGAGCACTGAACCCATTGGAAAGAGGAGTAGGGTATTGTGAAATATGTAAGAAATGGTGACATCATCTGACTGTCTGTCTGTTACTGCAGAAGTATCAGAGTATGCCCAAGAATTTTTTCTATAATTTTTGCAAGTTTGTAGGACATGATGAGAAATATTGTCGTGCATTCGATTTAATGAGAGAGAACACTTTAGATGATTACAAAATCCAAGAAGAAAATGTCACAGCAAACGTGGGTTTCGATAGTATAACACTCCGAGGGGCTTTAACCAGGGTGGTTGAGGAGGATTCGATAGAGGGAGAGGTCGAGGAGGGTTTAGTAGAGGAGTAAGATGACCAATCATTTGTTATAATTACAGTCATCTTGGACAATTAGAAAGAGATCTCTCGAATCCTTGCACGACATGCATGTACTATAGAGCATTGGACCATACAACATAATATTGTCCTAAACTGATAGAGAAATGGAAAGGAAGAGGGAATCAAAACCACAACATACATATGATAGTAGTTTAGGAGCACAATAATCAACCCATAGTAGTAGTCATTACGTGTGGCGAGACGAGAAATGGAGTCGATGTGATAGAGAAAGAAAAAGGGATCTATAAATGGACAAGTAAAAAAACTGATCCTACACCATCATTTAACCCATAGAAAGAGAAAGAGACATATCAACAATCTAGGAAGGAAATACTAGGACCAAACTGGATAACATCAACATCAAAAGAACCACTAGTATATGATATGCCATCAGTCTACGATCACACCATTCCATAAAGGTCAGTCGAAAAGGTAAATAATTTAAAATATTTTCTAAAGAGTTGTTTAGAAGTGATGAAGGATGAAACAACTTTGAATGCACTACACAAGATGATCGATCAGTGCACCCAAGACAAATAAGTACCTATGACACAGAGAATAGAGAACCAAGTATTACACAAGAAGAGGACAAACAAAGAATTTTTATTGAGTTCACAGGTAGGATAATATGACATGGATAGTGTCATCTTGGACTTAGGATCAGATGTAAATGTTATTCCAAGACATACATGGGAAATGATGGGGAAAATGAAGTTAGTTTGGTTGTTCGGTTGAGGTTGGAAAACCAGCATAAGATAATACTGATTGGGAGACTGGTAGGAGTACATGTTAACATAGATGGAGTGCGCAACGTAGACAAATTTGAGGTCATTAAGATCATGGATAAAATTCAGCCATATCCAACATTTCTTGGACTGGATTGGGCCTTTGAAAACTAGGCGATTATTAACTTGAAGAGGAGAGAAATGATTTTTGAAGGAGGAGGCTTAAAGGTCACTATTCCATTAGACCCTACAGAAGTAAGAAGGTATGTGGAACTAGCAAGAAAAGAAATCGATAACTTGTATAATATGACCCGTGCATGGATGATTACATCAATCCTACTACAGATGATGCACATAGTTGGAGAAGCATCAGATCTTATGCATCAGATTCAAAGGAAGGACTTTAACATTGATAGCACTGGTTGCACAAAGTATCAAACAAAATATGTGCTCGAATTACTCGCTCTTTGCACTAGATCAAAACAAAGGTATGTAATGCACCAAGGTTTGATGGATTAACTGATGTAAGTTCATTTGTAAAATAATTTGAGTTGTAGATACTCGAACAAAAAATATTGTTGGCATTAGATGTTGCACCGAGAGCAACCCCAATGAGATGGTGGGCTACAGACAAGAAAGGAATAGGGGATTAGAAGAACTATAAAAGGATGATGCAAATCATATTTATAACCGAAGAAACTATGCACAAGTATACAAGGATGAGTAGTTTGACAGGTCATGTTGTGTATTGTATGACAACTTGGAGACAGGTTCGAAAGAAAGAATGGATGCACAATTTCATACATACATTTAAAATGGTTCCCAAGGACTGGTATCTAGAACTATAAATGCACATAGGAACAATAGATTAGGCAGTGCTCACTCAGAATTTTAAGGTAAAATTTAGTTTTTAATCTGAGTTACCCTTAGTAGATGTAACTCTCCATGTCATTAGAAGTAATATTTTTATGGAATAACATCAGATAGAAATAGTACCTGCATGTAGTGTGCATAGAGAATCTGTGACAGTCCACGAACTACTAGAATGTTACTGAACAATTTCAAGAAGAGTAAAACCAAAGAAATGTGAAAGTACCAGAGACTGAAGGGGAACGTGTAGTAGAAGTCCCAAAACTCGAATCTAATGCATATGCGAAGCCATTAAGAGTGTGCAAAGTGAATATTAGAACGAAAGATAAACCTAAGTTCATGAATATTGGTGACTATTGGAACGATGAGATTGTTGAAAATATTGCAGACTTACTGTGCATGTATTAAGATCTCTTTCTAACAACCTTTTCAGAGATGACAGTGATAGATGGGGAATTGGTTAAGATGAAGATCTCATTAAAACCAAAGGCTAAGCTAGTAAGACTGATACCTTACATATTGAATCTGAATTACAAGGAAAAAGTAAAAGAAGATTTTGATAGAATGATAAAAGCTGGTATCATTGATCCCATCGTATAGTTCGAATGGATAAGTCCAATGGTGGTTCAAGATAAGAAAATGAGGGGGTATTAAAATTTTCATAGACCTAAGGAAATTGAACGATGCATGTTTACATGAACCTTTTCCAACCCCCTTTATAGACGAAGTGTTAGAAAACGTAGGAGGGAAGGAGGCCTACTCGTTCACTAATGGATTTTCAGGATACCATCAAAATAAGATTGTGCCAAAAGACAAACATAGGAATACATTTTCAATGGAATGGGGAAGCTACCAATACAGAATGATGACGTTTGGGTTAAGGAATGCACTGGTTGTGTTTTCTAGAGTAGTTGTTCTAGCATTTAAGGAATTTATTCATAAGTTTCTTGAAGTGTACTTAAATGATTGGACTGGGTTTATCTTATTGAAATATCACATAGAAACTCTGTGGTTGATGCTTGATAGATGTATATATCATTAAATTTGAAGAAGTGTATTTTTTGCACACCGTTTGGGATTTTGTTGGGTCATGTGGTATGCAAGTAATGCTTGTTAGTTGATCTTGCAAAGATATCAGTAATTGTTAATTTTCCACCACCAACATCAATAAGACAATTGAGAACAAAGTTGGGGAATACATGATATTATAGGAAACTTATTAAAGGATATGTACAAATTACAACTCCAATGAAAAAGTTATCAAGGAAATAAGCTAAGTTTCAATGGAATGAAGACTATGAGCAGGGTCTAGACATACTAAAGAAGAAGTTAGTGACTGCACCCATACTTTTGTTCCTCAATTGGAAGAAAGAGTTTCATGTTCATGTGGATTCATCGTCAATAGTGATCAGTGCAGTGTTATCCCAACTAGGAGAGGGAGAGTTAGACCATCCAATTTCCTTTTATAGAAGGAATCTATCAATTGCTAAGATGAATTAAATGATGATGAAAATGGAAGGCTTGGCCATGGTTTATGCCTTGCATAATTTTAGACACTACTTTTTGGGGTCCCATTTCAAGATGTATACATACCAATCTACACTGAGATACCTAGTGAACAAGCCAATGTTGGGGGGAATAATATGCAGATGGTTATTTTTGTTCTAGGAGTATGAATTCAAAGTTATTGTGAAGCAAAGGAAACTAAATGCATGACCAGACCATCTATCATGAATACTAATAGGAGAGGACACAAGGAACCTAGATGATATTTTACTAGATAAGCAATTATTTTTAGTTCAAATGGTAGACGACCACTTTGTAGATATTGTCCAATTTTTTAGTACATGAATTTCTCCATTCGACATGATAGTAGTGCAAAAGAAGCAATTAGTGGTTAAAACAATGGATTATCATTTGATCATAGGAAATATATATAAGTTAGGCATAGATGAGATACTGCAATGATGTGTGTTGGAACATGAAAGACCGATGATCCTAACATAGGCGCATGATGGAATTGTAGGAGGTCATTATGCAGGAAAGGAAACAATGAAGAATATATTGCATGCTGGGATATGGTGGTCCACCCTCCATAAGGAAGCTATGGAGTATTGTCAAAGATACGATGTTTGCAAGAGAGTAGGAAGGCCATCATGAAGGGATGATATGCCTTTTGATCTGCAAGTCACCTTGCAAGAATTTGAAAAATCGGTAGTAGATTTTATTGGACCAATTAATCCACTAGCAAGGAGAACAAGAGAGAGGTACATAATTATCGCAACAGACTATTTTAAAATATGGGCAGAGGTACAACCAGTTACAGATTGCAGCACAGAGACAACTGCATGATTCTTATTTGAGAATGTAGTTACGAGGTTTGGGTGTTCTAAGGCAATTATTAGTGATAAGGGGGACTCACATTTTGAACAATACACTTGCAACATTGACATAAGAGTTCCAGATTAAACATCGAAAGAGAACTCCATATCACCCTTAAGCAAATGGAACTTTGGAGGCCTTCAATAAGATACTGGAGAATGCATTGACAAAGGTATGTAATGTAGGACGAGATGAATGGGACTTAAGTATTCTGACAATGCTATGGGATTATAGAACTACATGAAAGAAGTTGACACGTCGGAAACCCTTTAGATTAGCGTATGGTCAAGAAAAATTCATGCCCATGTAGTTTCTTGTACTGAGTTTGGGCATTGTTGTAATGACAAAAATTATGGGTTCTGGTACAATAGAAGAAAGAATATCACATTTACTAGTATTAGAGGAAGACCGATTTGTTGTAGGGTTTGATCAACAAGTACATAAGGCACATGAAAAATCCTAGCATGATAGACACATCAAACAAAAGAAGTTCTAGACAGAAGATGTAGTATTGCTTTATGGAAATAAGTTCTTACAACACCCTGGATATTTTAGAGTGCAATGGATAGGGCCATACGTGATCAAATATGTGACATAAGTAGGTGTTGTTCAGTTGGAATAGTTGGATGGACAAGTCATGGAAGGACTAGTGAAAGGGAGTCAAATGAAACTATACAAGGATGACTTTCCTTCTGTGCCCTAGGTGAACTATGAAAGTTAACTTGTATCATAGTGTACTATAGAAATAAAAGGCAGAAAAAGAAAGAAAAACAAGAAAAATAAAAAATATGGTTCAGGGAAGAAGTCGAAAGTTGAAGAGTCTAAGAAGTTAATATTAATTGGGAAAAAAAGGAAAAGTAGGAAAATGTCATTGAAGAGAAAGAAGCATGTAGAAGAGCACACAGAATAAGGAAGAAAGTTCATGTAGAAATGAGAGATCACACAAAGAGAAGAGATCGTGCAAATTACAGTGAATACCATTTAAGACAATTCACGATGGGGTGTGCAATAAAGAGCTACCATAACGGTGAAGCAATGGCACCACGTAACAATAAATGAACACTGACAAGTCAGTTTGGAGAATCTAATAGATAATTCATTGAAGATACAAAGTCAATGGATCATTAAGGCAGGTAATGAATGAAAAACACTATTGGATTAGACGACAAGTTTAGGAGAAAAGGGAAGTTAACAGCTAGTGGTGAGGTATAAAAGCAAGCAAAGGGATGAAGAGGGAAGTTTATTGTTAGTCATAGTTCACATAGAAAGACAAGTTGTAAAAATGAGTTTCAAATATGAGTTGCAGAGCCTAGTTGGACGTAGATACCAAATGCAGAGGAAGATGACACCACCAAAGGAAGTAGTGGCTTCATAGTCAACACCAAAGAAATAACACAGAAAATCAACAATGACACTTGTAGTTGAAGAGACACAGGAGGCATCCTCCTTAGTGTCAATATTTCCCAGGGACTACATACCACCAATAAATCTATCCATAAAACATGTCAGCTTATAGAAAGACACGAAGTACCCACTCATGTAGCCAAATATTCCAGAGGGAGTGATTGTGGAAGGGGACCTATTAGGCCTCAAATCCGCTTTAAAGTATGATGACCATGACATTACATATGAGAAAAAAATTCTAGAGTTAGTGCAAAGAAATATCTTCGAGAAACACATCAGTTCTGAAACAAAAATGCTAGTGATCAAACCATAAATTTGGGCTATGGGGTTGCAGAACAAAGAAATTATGAATCTGTTCGACATACCACACTTTGGGAGGAGCCTAGAGATTGATGCTTGTGTAAAAATGTTACTGAGTTGTATGCATGGGGGGTACTTTTGGATCAATAGGCCAATTTTTATTGATATAGACATGATCCTGCACATTATAGGCCTACCATTGCAAGGGGAGGAACCATCTCTAATTTTTTTTGATAAGAAGAATGAAAATGCTTTGGATGAGAGCATGAAGGATAAGTTCCATACATTCCAAGGACAACGCAGGTTAGATGTCACAATTATATGTGACCCAATAGTAAGGTTAATGACACAAGCACTCACTTGTAAATTGTTAAGAAAGTTTAGAAAATACCAAGTCCCAACAACAGTGATTGTAGCAACTGAAAGGCGCATCGAGGGTGTCCAAATAAACTGGGCGATGTTCTTACTAAACAAGTTTTTGATTGACTGTGAGGAAGCACAAGATAAAGGGAATGAGGGAAGAGACATATGACACAATTTTTTGGGAGTCAAGGAAAAGCCATGTCTAGCTACACAATATCAAAAATTATGGTATACTACGCACAAGGTGTGATAGATGGACAAAAATTGTTACCTTTTACATTTATATGGAAACTATTAGGGACATCATCGAGAGGAAACCGTGCATACCACCATAGGTGGTCGATGCATATAAGGAATTGGTCCACTTTAAGGAAGGGTGCCACCATATGTTATTACAAGACAAAAAGGACTCGGATGAGCAATGGCTACGCACACAGTATAGATTAATTGAGGACGAGATGGGCCACATCATGGTATATTGGGATGAAAAGTGGAATATTCCATCAAGAGAAATAGGGCCCTCATAGAAAAATAACTCATAAGTACAAGAGATCAACGATGATGAAGAAGAAGGAGATGACCAGGAAAGAGGAAAGGTAATAAAGGAAATAACCTAGCAGACAAAGCCGTGCACAGATAGGAAACATAAAGAACCAGAGATGGGAAGATCCATACAACAATGAATGAAGTCGAAACCCATTAAGGAAGTGGCCATGAAATCCTTGATAGAGGAATATTTGGAGAAGATCAGTTATCAAGTTAAAGAAGTCACAAATGATGCATTTCAACATGTGACACATCAGTAGGAAGAAATGAATAGACAGATGCAGGAGTAGATGGATGAGATGCAACAATTGATCGAAGCAAAAAACATCATGCCACAATGAAATAAAGAGGATTAATAGACAACAAGCACTGCGAAGAATGGGGAGGTAGGCCCAAAAATATCTCAAGTGTTAGCGGTGGCAGGTGAATGCAGATTGATCAAGTTAGTGACAGGGGAAGTAGAGTTCCCCACAACAAATATGCAGGAACATGTAAGGGAACTAGGTCACATTGACTTAGTCTTATCTCAAATACTAACATATGTATTACAAGAATTGTAGACAAGCATGATGCAAGAGATGAACTCTCTCACAAAAAAGACATCTAGCGAGTTGGTTAAAAGGTTACGACCAAAAATGTAGCCTTGGAGATGGAGTACATCAAAGTCAAGAGGGAGCAGGATGAGGCCACACATAAGGTTTAAAGGATGTAGTAGGAATTCAAGAATGTATACAAAGAGGCCCAGAGGCTCATATAGAGATGGAGGCCTCGGTTCAATAACAAGTAACAAAGATAAGTGGATCTATTCAGGGCTTCCGCGCATGAATAATCGACTTAGAAGCATGCATAGCACCGAGAACTCCACCAAAAGAAAGAGAGAAAAGGGAGTAGAAAGTGACCATATTTTTGGAGAGAATAAAGAGGATAGAGGTTGAATGTGTGATCTCTATGTAGAAACTATGGGAATTTGGATGCAATTAACTAAAGATATGGAGCAACACGAGATCATCCAGAAGATCCAGGCTATGTAGGAAAAAGTGCAGAATTTCAAAACAATAATGGGCACATTACCTCCAGTAGAGGTGGTAAAATAAATGGATAAGAACATGAAGTTGTATTCATAAATGAATAAACTAAGGGAAGAGAAACAAGATTGTGTGCAACAGATTGAAGTACTGCAAGATGAAGCATACAGAGTGACAATGGCCTTGGCATCCACTTGATGTATAATCAAACATGCAGTTGAAGAAAATGTCAAGAAGATGCAAGCTCGGGTTACTACCAAAATAATTGACACATTTTTTTGGAAGGAGACATAGGTAAAGGTGCAGGACACGATAGCAAAGGAGAAATTCAAAAATTTCATGGCAAACTAGAAGACAGAATTAGTGGATCGAGATGAGCCACAAATGAGTTTTGGGGGCCTATTGGATATGCATTTTGGATAAGTTTGGTTGAGATTTGGGATCTGTGCCATAATATTTCAAAGAATAAAAGGAAGTTAGAAGATGTACTAGAGCGCATGATGAGAGTGGACTTTAAGGAGTCAAAGTGCATGATAGAGGGAACTATGATGGAGAGACATGTAAAAGGTGGAAAGTAGTTAGGATTTTGGGACATTTTTTCCATATTGTAACATACTTAGCCCCACTTTGATGTATAAATATGTAAAGGGTAGGGGTAGATAGGGGGTTCAAAGAATGAGAGGTTATGGTGCATTGTGAATGAGTTGGGTTTTTGTCTAAGTGTTTGTATTTTATGACCGAGATTTTTAGAAGTAGGCTTACACTACAGCAGAAAAACTAGGCAAGGTTGGGTAATGTTACTATTGCATCTTTTGCAGTGAAATGTGTAGTAGTAAGAAGAATATAAATGATTAATATAAGAAGCCAACCATTTTGGATGTAGCCCAAGTTGGGTGAACCACGTTAAACCCTTGTGTCATGATGTGTTGGTTTTGCATGTTATGATTTTTATTGTTACTATGAAATGATGATAAATTATTAAGTATGTTGAATGTGTTATTCATATATAATGTTATAATGTTGCACATTGAAGTAACTAGTAAGTGAATGAATTTAAAGTGAAGTAATGTCACACACATGGTATCTCACATGATAAACTATTAAGTAATGGAAACTACACACATGAGTAGATGGTTAGTAAGAACATGTTGAATGCATCGCTTCTCCTCATCACTACAAAACCTTGGTTCTTGCAGCCCCTCTAGATTCTTCAGGTGAGACTTCACTTGCTTGCAAGTGATGCTGAAAGGGATGATATCTAAGGGTTTTTTTGGTATGTTATCTTTAAACCTAGGGTCTTCCCACTATGCACCAACAATGGCTCCTTTATACTTTTATATGAGTTGATCCTGAGTACAATGGACTTACCTAAGATGAGGTACTGTGATGCAAACTAGACAAACATTGAATGTGGAATGTTGCATAGCTAGCGAACACTTTATATACTAAAAATCCTATTACTGACAACAAGGTCAAGTATAACATGGAAATGTATAGACCTTTGTTTATGTACTTTCCATTAATTAAAGAAAACCTAACTCATGTTTTTCACCCAAAGTATATGCCCAAAGTTCAATCATTTCTTATTAAGGAGCCCATGCTATTATTAGTCCCCGTCAAAGGCTAGGACTACATAAATGAGTTAGTTATAGTCCCTACCGAAGGATAGGACTATAGCGATGAGCTAGTCATTAAATAACTATTAGTTCATGTTTAACATCTATTTTTTTGGATTAATAATGTTCAATACATAGAAATCAAGACAATGTTTTTTATTATAATAAAAGTAAATAAAAAATAATATTTGTCTTCAATCCTATTGGATTTCAAATTTGAAGTCTTATTTCCACAGTGATGGCATGCATTAATACTCACCGTGGATTCATCAATACTTCTACTTTGTCAAATCCTTTAATCCATTGTAACCTCTTAAGGCGACGACATGCATCAACACTTCAATGTCATTTAAAAAAACTGTGGCAGTGACCATTCATGAGATGCACCCTAACCACCTCTCCACCACCTCACAACTATCCTTGAACAATGATAAACTACTTGAGGTTGATCAGTTAGATTTTATAATTAAGAGGCTATTCCTTTCTCAATTAAGAAACTATTCCTTTCTCATTGAAGAGACTATTCCTTTCTCACGTCTTCTCTACTACTAAAGAGACTATTCATTTTTCATATCATCATGTCCTCTACTTCTCTGCTGCTAACCTAAGTAGAATAACAATAAGAAAGAAGTATGAGTTTTCACAAGAAGCATAGAGTAGAAGACCAAGAAGCAAATAGTGTGATATTTCACAAGAAGTAAGAAGTATGAGCTTTCACTCATTTGTCATGACTCATTTCATGTTTTCTTGAGGTTCAGAGAATGAATGATTTCATATTCAACCCTACAAACAATTACACATTAATAAAAACATGGGTAAATATTAATCCTTGAGAACACTTTTATTAACCACTTTATCCTAGCACCATTTCAAATTTTATTGGAATTTTCTACATAATTATCTTATGTTTGAAACTTGCACATACCATGCACTTACAAGACCTAATATGAACTACAATATCTCTATAGAGAAGATGATAAATGGAAGAAAAGTATCAAAAATAAATCCCTATGAAAATGCAACAAGCAAGTTGAACATATTGGTGTTGATTGTAGAATTCATACCTATCCTCCTTCTCCTTCTTAGAATTCCAACTTGCTTCCCAAAAAATCAACTTTCAATTCTTGATTTGTGAGGCTATCAAAGTACTTATAACCTTACCTCTTTCTTTTAAAATTTTATTTCTCCTCTTTCTTGATTTTTCTTAAAAACTTGGTTTTCTTCCCTGCCTTCACTCTTGATATCTCTACCTTTGTTGTTCGTGTTGAACCGACTATTTTTGGGTATCAAACTGCTAGCTCAGGTTCTCCTAGGATAAGAACTGAGTGAAGCTAAGAAAATAGGTCACCTGGATTTCCTAGAACAACTCATGCAGTTGATGGTACTTTTATGAATTGCATATATTCTAGAGGTGGTACACGCTACTCTATCAGTGGTTTGAAATGCTACCTTAGCTTCTAGCTCTACTTATGCCCTATTGTCTGGTTTAGTTTTGTAGAATATACTGATAAATACTTGCACTTATTTTTACTATTGTTTCTCATCCTCCTTGATTTTTCTCAAATGCTTACTTTGGATTTAAAGCTTGGTTTTTTTCCCTACCTTGTATTATATGTTTACAATGCTTGTGTGGATGACCAAGAAGCTAGAAGTGGGATTTCCCATTGTGATAAAGCTACTCAATAGGGTAACAACTAAAATTAGGAGTTGTCTCAAAGAAATAAATCATGGGTATACCTGTAACAACTAAGACATGACCAATATAGTGCATCTAGGGTAGGCTCATACAGGCTTGGGAAGAAATCATCATATAGTCAATCCCAAACGGGGTAGCCCAACAAATATAAAGGAAACAAGCATCCTATGTATCATGARTACCAACGGAAATCACAATTAGGATTAATACCCTTCACTAGTGAACATGTGAGTTAAGACTTCACTCAAAAACCATACTAACTAGAAGACACTCACCATGGGAGGGAAGGCACACATGAGTGACTATCCCACTACAAAAAGAAAAACCTTGGACAGCGARGTAAGGAAATCATTACTGGTGCTTCCTCCTCTTTATCTTATAATTATTCTTTCACATGATCTGGGTGGGATGGTGGATGGTTCATTACACATTTGGTGGTTCGAGAGWCTGGAATTCTACCACTTGATCTAAGTGAAGTGGGCCCACATAAAATGTGAKACATAAGAATAATAAGAAGAATCAAGAAAAATTAAGCACGCGTATCACTTTGGTTCAAATGTTGAGAATAACAATGATCAATCCCAAATGTTTTCTTCTTGTTTCATGTCTTATGTTATGAATTCCAGGCATAAATGAGCCAACATTTGTTGTTGCAATTGCAGTGACAATTGATTCCTTCTTGCATGATCCATAAGCTTATTTCTTAGGAGCCACATGCACACTAGAATCACCACTAGTTGTCAACTCTCTACATGTAAACACATAGTATGCAAGTGCCAAAGAATAGGCTGTAGCGGTTAACATTAAGAGGAAAATATAGATATGCACATTTCAAAGAACACGTTGTAGTGATTAACAATATGAGGAACATGAGGCAAGCTAAACGGAATGCATTGTCATGATTACACATCAATGAAGATACCATCATTATGTTGGAGATAGTTCACACACACCTATGATTTATTTTTCCTAAGATTTTCCCTATGTTTATTAGTCATTATTCAGTATCTTATAGTTAGAGACAATATTCATATAGGAGAATATTCTCTTCATTTCACACTTCAGTTTGATCAGTTGAGTGGAGTCTAGATGCCACATTGGAATTATCACCATGCAACATTGGGATCATCACCAGCTAATTCACATTGTCCTTGGGATCATCACCAGAATAACACATTACTGATGATTCCTTGATCTACTCCTCACTTCAATCTTTTTCAGTCAGTTATCTGAAGACTGAGAGTCTAGTTAACTCAGACTAGGTGGCAATTCACTCTCATAACTGCCCGAGAGACTAGACTAGGTGGTAGTTTATTTTTGTAACTATTGGTGTGTGTCCAGATCACTCTATACCACCACTGTGGCGCACTGGATTCTCCTCCAATGCGCATTAGTTGAGTTATACATAGAATTCTTCCATTCTTTCTCTCTCACTTCTCTTTTCTCATATTTTCTCTACAAATTGTGTATGTCATTTGCTAGCTATATCTATTCTTGCAGGTTAAACACATTTACACATTAATATTTATTAATAGGACGATTCTACTCCTTATTAATAAATAATTGAAACTAAAATCTAATAATCTAACCCTAAGTGCACATTTAAATCCTTTCATAAGTTGACATGTTCAACATACCTTTTGTTTCTTTAACATTTTGAAATGAAAATTTATTTATTATTTATTTATATGGTTGTATGGTCGAATTTGATACAGGGATATCTTATAAAGAGTCACTTTTCCTTAATTATTTAAGCTTATCCCATGATTGGTGATAACTGCATTTGGCCTACTAAATGAAAGGGAAACAATGCCAAAGAATCAGTGATAGCCCCATTTGACCTGCTAAAGGAAAGGGAACATTGGAAAATTTAAGTAAAACAATGCCAGAGATTGGCATTGAGCTCTTGGTATTATTCCCATACCTAATTGTTTTCCTATCTCCATCCAACCACTTTCTTGGGTAGTCTTTTGTTTTCATTCCATTCTATTGTGACCCATACAAAAACCACCCATTATTTCAAATTCTTGAATAAATAATAATGGGTCGCTTAAAATTTTTGGTTATTATGTTTTGATTTTCTTTATCATTTTCCATTTAGTATCTTTTTGATCTATTTTTGGTCCAATTAAAAAAAAATCTTAATAAAACCCTTAAAAAAAAATTAAGAATAAATTCCCATTTGAAGTCTCCTAGTGGATTGATGGACCGATTCTCTAGTGGTTAGGATTATATTCCCTTCAATAATGGACTCTAATATTCCCAATACTCGGTGGCCCAATTATCTAGTTACACTGGATCGGGTTTTGGATTTTCATTTTGACCTTTCAAAATAATTCCTTGATCTCTTGGTGGCCCGGTGAGCCACTAAAGCAATGAAATGGTTAAACCATACCAGGCTTTCCATGCGATTTGTTATGTTTGAAGTAATAATCCATTTGTCCTGGTTCTCTAGTGAAGCGATCAATCATAAGATTAAGGTCCAATAACTAAAATGATTATCTTAACTAAACTGACCTAGGTCTCATTTTTGTTTTAAAAGACTAAATGTTTAAAAGGATCTCCCATGAGCAAGTTCCTGGCTATGCATGTTACATCACATTTGTGAAAAACTTAATTGTCTTTCCTTCATTAATAACTCTGACGTTGTAGATAATGAGAATAAAATGAATTTATTGAAGCATTGGGAGATGAGTTAAGACCTATTGAACACATTGAATTCACGCATAATGTTACCTTCTACTCCATTGTCAATTCACACATCGTTCTATGGTTTGATGAGAAATTTTAGTTTTATATGTTCAAGTGTCTTAAGACACATAGATATTATAAGTTTATTATTTTGGTTAGTCTCATTGTTTTTATTAGCGGTAAATTTAATAAAACAAAGTCTATCTATTTTTGCAATATTACCTGAATTTGTTTCTGCAGGTATTCTTGATGACAATATGACGCGAAAAGGAAAATAAAAACAACATAAGGACGAGGTGGAAGAGATTGAGAAGAACCCGAATTCAACATTATTCTTAAATACCTATTTCAAGATAGGAGCCACCAACAACATGGAATGGAGTGCAATTTTCATGTTCATTAAGGATGGAGACTTTGCAAATGAGTACAATTTTGATGCAGATGACTTGGTTGTTATCAAGAAGTCATGGATACACAAGATATATTACAAACATTCTTCCTTAAATGACATGGTATGGTGGATCATTTATCACACTGATATTTCTACTTGTATTGTTGTGAATTCTTCTTGGAATAGTGTTGGGTCATTCAGACCAGAAGACATCTCCAACCTGTATAGATTAGGGCCACCCAAAGTATGTTTAGATGATAACTTAATTAGTGGTTTCATTGAGAAGGAGATTGAAGGGGAAGAAATGAAAATGGGTGATTTAATTAGATAATGGTGGCATGACTCCAATTCATTTAAAATTATAGAAAACAAGACATATCTTGTTCCAATATTGAAGAAACCTCTCATGCTAGTAGTTATCGTGCTTCGTCGCCTCTATGGTGAAAATGATTCTTTTAAGTTTAAATTGGGTTGGTTTCCTCTCATCCACCAAGTTCTCAAAGGATAATTCTTCAACTGGGCTCACATCCTCTCTACCATTATCAATCTAGAGGTAAAAAAATCATAGGAAGCATATCCTGGCATAAAGAACCCAGGGTATTTCCCTAGGTTCTTTATGCCAGGATATTAAAATATGATGTCATGCAGTCACCCCGTTTCCTCTATTGTCCTGGAATTGGTCCACTTCAAAAGAGGATATTCACATACATTGTTCTAAATTGTGGGCAATAAACTATAGGAATTTCTTCTCTGAAATATGCAATCACTTTATGGTCCCTCAGGTTTACTCAAGAATCTATCAATGTTATTAAAGAAATTGGTGATTGGTTTATTGATGAAGAAATTTCATATATAAGGATTTATGGATGTGAAGGAGAACCTCATATTTTACTGAGGCATGTCCCAGATATAATGGTGCTCAGGAAAATTGCATATAAAACTACTGGTGTTGGCATTGCTACCTCTCTGTTAAAGAGTCAGAAAAAAATGACTATCTTTCCCAATTTTATTGGGGATTTTCTCTTTGTTAAATGAAAAACATGCTCTGAAAGAAGTAGAGAAAATGGAAGGAATTTGGTTAGCAGACGGAAATTTCAAAAGACATTACCCAATCGGTCTTGTCAAGAAACATTGCAACATGGTGAAAAATGTCAATGCATACAATCATGAGGATGACCCATTTGATATCATTTTCCATAGAGATTTAAATTATCAAGAAGTGGATCAATGAATTCATGAGATAAGAAGCATCCCCAAAATGTAAGAATTTCTCAATTTTTAATTCTATAGAAAGAAAGCCTTTTTAAAGGATAAAAAGTGAGAAACAAGGTAATATACAAATAAATGTTGATGAAGAGGAAGATGAATAATCTAAATCTGAGGCATAGCAATATCATAATAATTATACTATTGACATACAAGTGGAAAATAAAAATAAAAAGCATAATGTAACACGAAAGCGGGATCAAGATAAAGCTACAACACAGGCCCTTGTAAAAACTACTGAAGTAAATGCTGAAATCAGTACCAATAGAGGTACAAACAATGCCCAATCCATAGTTCTTACAACTATCTCTTCCATTGACACTACTCCCATCACTTCCTAATCTGAGTTATTTTGAGAACAAAATGAAGGCGGAGATATAACAATGAAATACACAGAAATATTGCAAGAAACAAAGAGATATAGTAATAAACAATTTCTATTAATGAACAAAATGTATAGAACTGTAAAAATATAGAGTGAATGAACTTGCTAGAATGGTGGCATTTTATCTCTGAGAAGAGATGTGACGAATACACTCATTTGCAAGAATATTTTTTTACAATGAGTCTCCAAAGACATTTTTAACATAAAGAATAAATGAGAAAACCCTAAAAATCCAAAACTCTAAGCCCGGGAGATGAAGCACCAAAAGGTTTGTGGGCCCCGATGTGGGTAGTTTATACATCAACTTCTCGAGGGTGTAGTTTTTTCATACAATATTTGTTTGGGGTGCACGATAGCTCATTAGAAAGGTCTAGCTGAGAAGAACACATTTTTACTGGGCTCAAGACATAGAATATGGCAATCTCTTGGGCCCCAAAATGTCAAAAAAATGTCGTTTAGGACCTCAAAACAACTTTGAAAGTTTAGGAACTGAAAAACCATAGAAAACTTCCAAGGTGGAAAACCATGTTTTGACCTAGTGGAATAGGTGGGTGGCCATCGATATCCATCTGGATCATTCCTCCCCCCTTAGGAAGAAATGGTCCCATTGTGTCAAGTTCATGTGGGAGATGGGGAAGCTTTTTTTGAATATGAACCTTGGTGAGCTACTTTCCTTGCTGAAGAAGTTGTCATGCTTAGCTTGTTGAACGTTGTCATGAACCTGTTGCTGGAGGGGTTGGATTTGTTCAACCAATATAACTACATGATATTCTTGAGTTTGGGAGGACTTTGTCAGTGAAAATGTAGCATAAAGATCTATATCATTGGGGATTAATGGTTGAAACCCCAAGCACAACTGGAAAGGGTTGTGGCCAATAGAGATACAAAGGGATTTTCTATATCTTGTATTGATTGGGTAGTGTGGGGGCACCCCCATAGGTGAAACAACAATATCTTTGTGCTCTTCTAAAATCTTGTCGACTTGCTTCTATTGGATAGAAAGGTATCGGGCTGAGGATGTAGTGGTCATAGTGTCCTTTTGTTCACCTTCTGATCGGATTGTGAAGAGGATACACTTTGTGGTATGAGATATTACTTTGCGGCACTATTTTGTTGAGATAGTAGTTAGAACTACCTATGGTATCCTATAGAGATGATCCCCCATAGTAACAATGAAAGTACAAGGTCAAGAATCATAAATTACATGGAACTTCCACATATATGGTTGTCCTAACAGAACATCACAGACTTCCAATGGGGAAACATCACAAAATACCTCATCCTTGAAGGGCTTGATGTTGTAAGACATGAAACATTGCTAGATGATGCAGAGATATTGACCTTGGTGAAGCCACCCGATGTTGTATGGTTCCAAGCATGGTTTTGTTGGAAAATCCAACTGCTTGATGACATCTACTGAGATGAGATTCTTTTGTCTTCTGCTATCAACAATGAATTGAAGTGAGGTCCCCTTAACCCACATCTATGAATGGAAGAGGTGTTCCCCCTCCTTGGGATCCTCTAGTTCTTATGGTTGGATTGTTGTGGTCGCGAAGGTAGTATTGGGTTATACATCAATTATGTATATCATCTTATTGTATTTTGAATCAGAGTTTGAGTTGGGGATCATCTATTTTTCTTTGAGATTGGCAACCAATGAGTGTTTCAAGCAACATTCATCAATTTTGTGCCAAGGGATTTTTTGGAAGCCGCACCACTTTCCAGTTTCCTTTGTCTTCCTATTAGCCTTCTTTTACTATGGATTGGAATATTTGTCTTGAGGTTGGTTGTTTTGTGAGTTAGGTTCACCTTTACCATACTTTTCTTGTTGTCGATTTGCATACCTGAACTCCTGCTTATTATACTGCTTAAATTTTTGCTCGATTTTGACAACATATTGATAAGCTACACCCAGTGATGAGATGTCCATAAACTCCATTTCAGTTTGGGTGTACCTGTGTAGAACCCCACGGTATTTTGTAACCGAATGCTGCTCAAATTCTTTGATACCCATCTTGTTGCACAAGGTATGGAAGGTATTTTTTAACTTCGACACTATTTGGTCCATCTCTTGACATACCGTGGTCCATCTCATGTATCGGTCGTCATAGTTTTCAACAAGGTAATATTGTTCCTTGATGGCATCCATAAAAGAATCCCAAGTGGGTTTGTCCTCAAACATTCCAGACTCCTCTGTAGAATTTTTCTCATAGTAAGTTTCCCACCAATGTTTGACATGGGGAACAACCTCAAGGAGCACAAAGGTGATATTTTCCTTGTCGAAAAAATTATGGACAAATAAATAACCTTCTATCTGATTTAACCACTTTTCCAAAGTATCCACATCTATCTCACCTTAAAACAAAGGAATATAAAAATCATCTTCTACCTTGAATGGGACGGTTCTTCCAAAGTGGTCATTTGAAAAATATGTGTTTTCTCTTGTCAGTGGTTTTCGAATGATTTGTGAAAAATTCTCTATCATTTCATCCCTCTATTGTGTGAAGGATTCCTCAAGAAACAGATTGATAGGATATCCTGCTCCCTTGTCTCTTTTTTATTCCACCATGGGAGGCCACTTGGGCTGGATAGAGAGGTTTTCCTCAAGAGTCACTAGCTCAAGACTCAAATATCTATACCCTGAACTCATTGGAGACATGCACTAAGAAACGACAAGGAGAATCCTTATCTAATACCACTGAGCCAGATTATTTTGGGAATGAAATGAAGGCAGAGATATAACAATGAAACACACAAAATTATTGAAAGAAACAAAGAGATATAATAATGCACAATTTCTATTAATGAATGAAATGTATAGAATTGTAAAAATACAGAGTGAATTAACTCACTAGAATGGTGACATCTTATATATGAGAAGGGATGTGATGACTATGCTCATTTGTAAGAAGATGTTTTTACAATGAGGCTCCAAATTCATTTTTTAACATAAAGAATAAATGAGAAAACCCTAAACATACAAAACCCTAACCTACAGAGATGAAGTACCAAAAGGTTTCTGGCCCCAGTGGGGGTAGTTGATACACCAACTTCCTAAGGGCGTAACGTTTTCATAAGATCTATGTTTGGGGCACACGATAGCTCATTGGAAAGGTATAGCTTAGAATAATACATTATGATTGGGTATAGGATATATCTGTGATATTTTCGGCCCTCAAATGTCAAAATAATTTCATTTAGGGCCTCAAAAGTTCAGGACCTCAAAAAACATATAAAAAATGCCAAGGTAGAAAACCATGTTTTGAGCCATTCGAATAGGTGGGTGGCTACCGATATCCATTTAGATCACTTCCATTCTAGGTATAATAGTTTCCACATATTTTGAGTTTGCTAGTCTTAAACCAATTCAATAAAATTTTCTGTTATTGAATACCTACAACTTTGATGACACAAAAAATAACATTTTGAAAACAAAAACCAAGAAAATAAAAACTGCATAGCATGAGGAGGTCACATAGGAAATAGTGCATCTTTGGAATGTTTCACATATAAATGAAGAGGAGTTTGAAAAATAAGTTGTTGATACCTTAGGGGAATTTGATGATGTAAATAAATAGTTAGTGAGAAGAGTTTCTGCTCAAATAAGAAAATAAGAGAAAAAGGTATTGGAATTGCAAGAACAATTGAGTTCCCAAGAAACTATCATGTCAAAATAACATCAAGCTCATATTGACCATCTCACAGAAGAAAACAAGGTGTCTCTTGATACCATTGGACAACTCAAAATTGAAATAGATAATATCAAATCAGAACATGCTACACAACTAGTTGTTCTTCTTGATGAGAAGAAGATGATCAGAATAATCCATGAGAACCAAGTGATATTTTGGTAGATCAATTAAATGAGTTTAAAATAAAACAAAAGAATTCATAATCAATGAATATGGAAGTAAATGAATTAAATAACAAATCATCCTCTCTTCAAGAGATTTTCTATGCCAAGATAAATGAAATTAAAGTACAACATGACTAGCTGTTACAATTCGCTACAGAATCCCAAACACAATTTGTGTAATACCCCTAGTCTGAACCCCAATTGTAAATGTACTTAAGCTGGTGCGTTGTTTGATATAATTTTTGCATGCACCTTCCATGGTATATTGTGCACATGTACTACACACTAAAATGATGAAGTGTGCACATTCCAAGATACCACGCACATCAAACTTAAGTGCACACAATTTTGAGTCTAGAGAGCCTTTGTGTATATGTTATTTTTTATAGGCTGGTGAGCCAGTTATTATAAGCTAGGAGGATTATGTGTTGAATTAGGCTGGAGAGCCTAGATGCTAAAGGCCAATGAGCTTATTTTTGTATATGTCTCATCATTAATATAATACATCTCTGCGTGTAGACCGACCACAACAAAAGAGTATGGGGGACTAAACTCCACTAGTTAGGGAAAGAGGGGGGGGGATAAANTAGGGAAAGAGGGGGGGGGGATAAAAGTTAAGGAAAATGGATAAGTAGGGAGCTTAAGCCAAAATATAATATTATATTAATATTCCTTAAAGTATAAAGTATGGATGATTATTTTATCCTAAGTTCTAAGGATGAGGACAAGTGGGCCAAAGTAGGTCTCAACATGACAAGTGTCAAGTTGGGAACATGCATACATATAGTTTGGACTTAGTTTGTTTTCCCATTCCTTCCATCATCATTCACTCACTCATTCAACTGTCCTCTATACCTTTCTGTTACTATCACTGTACCTATACCCATACCAGTACCCATACCTGTACCTAGTTATCTTAGGACTTGGACTGAAGAAGCGGGTTGTCAGGCCCATGGGAGATTGAAGAGGTGGGTTGTCAGGCCTGTGAGAAAATCTCTATAGGTGAGAGAATTGTTGGGAATTGATTCCCAAAGGTGTTAAACTGTAACTACAAGGCTTTGATACTTCGTGTTTGAACTATTGTTGAAGCCCGGAAAGGAAGTGGGGCAACCGAAGGACTGTTGAGCAGAGAAAGGGCACACTTTCTGAGGTGGTATAGGCATGTGGGGAATGAGGGACTATAGGATGATAGTTTGAGTTGGCACCTGTGACAGAGTATTTCCTGTTGTTTGAGATACATTATTCTGGTTAGGAATCCCTTTATCCGAGTGGAGTTTATTCCCATCTCAGGGATGACCCACTACTGAGAGTGATGAGCAGTGTGGTCTAAAGCTGGGAGGTTCGTGGAAGGTCTACACGCAGTTGGTGATATTCTTACCAAGATAAGTGTCAATTGTGTGTTAAATTGCATGCTCCATTATTATTTATGCATTTATTTTTATGGGTTTTTCCTGTGTGTGTTGCATGTGTATTTTTTTATTATTATTATGTATGAATATGTACATTTGTAGAATGTATTTTTTTGTTTTAAGTTATATATATAAATTTCCACAAGATTTTTTGTTTGTATATGTTTTAATTTGTATATAGTTTGGAATTTTTTTTACGTGGCATTGCCCAGTGGGATGTTGGGGATGCTACAATATAAGAGCTCCAATTTTCAAGACTGAGCCTGGATGGGTCGAGAAAGTTGAACTGAAGTGAAAGTTTACAGAGGATTGATTTCAAAGTGGCCAAATTTCAAGTTACAGAGCGCCCATGGTAAAAATTAGAAGCAATTGTGTGGAATTGGGAAAAAACCCCAATTTATGTTGTTAAATTCATGGGGAAATTGATAAATTTGGCCAAGTAGTGAGATATTCCTAATTTAATAAATTCTAGCAAATTCATACCTGGAATTGGTCGAGTTTGAAGTTACAAGGAACCCATGACAGATGTAGCAAGATTAGTTGATTAAAATTCTCAATTYGTGAATTGAGTTTGGGAAAAATTCGTTCCAGGAATGTCAACCAACAACAATTTGTTTTTTCAAAGATTGAATTGGTGTTATTGGGGTGAAATTGAACAAATTTCATAGTTGTAGAATGTCTATGGTGAAAATTGGRAAAACGTTTGGGAAAAATCCCCAATTTCTGCAGCGGAATTCACGAGGAATTGATGCTCATAAAAAKGAATGTGTGCATATGTGCACAYTAAAAATGCATGATGCGCAGTGAAAATCTTGGGAGGTGTGGGAAATTAAGGTGCGTGGATACACACGTTAAAATTTGGCGCTGAGAGTGGCAATGCGCCAGAAATATTGGTGTGCGAGTGTGCGCACTTAAATTTGGCACTGTGCGGTGCAAAGTGGTAATGCATGGAAAATATCGGTGCGTGAGTGTGCACACTTAAATTTGGCGCTGCACGATGCAAAGTGGTAATGCACAAAAAATATTGGCACTCGGTTCTGCACACTTAAATTTGGCACTGCGCAGTGCGGAGTGGTAATGCACAAATAATAACGGGGCACGGATGTGCTCACTAAATTTAGCATTGCATGGTGCAGATTGAGTGGCGCATGCGTAATACTGGTGCACATGGTGGGCACACGCATAATAATAGAGCGTGTGGTGTGCGCAATATTGACAAAGTGCAGAGGAATTTTGTTGGTGCGCACATAATGTATGTATATGTTGTCATGCGACTATTTAGTTAATGGTGCACGCGGAGTACTAGTGCACGAAGGGGGCATACTAAACTTTGGTATGGTGCAACGTGTAGAGTGAAATGTGCATGTAATATTAGTGCGCGACACAAAAATTGTGTGCAACAGGTATTAGTGCATGAACCAATTTTATGCGCGGTGGATCTTCGTGCGACACAAAGTAGTGTGCACCAATTATTGACGCAATAGAGAAGAGATCCACATTGGTTATAGGTGTGCAGGGCATGCACTACCTTATGGTGTTTCTACACATACTAAATATGCATGTATAGGTTCAAATTTGTGCGCGCGAAGTCATTTGGATGGTCTATAATAACAAAAAGCCATGATTTGTTTTGACATTTTATACTGTTTGAAGGCCATCTTTTTGCAACGTGATTTTGAGGCCCTAAACAATGTTTTTAGCTACTCAAAAACCCCGAGAATAGAGTGTATCCCAAGGTACACGTTGTCTATGTAGCTCAGATAAAAGAGACTAAAGAGATCTTTCTAATGGTGTAAATTTTTCGTCAAATGAAGCTTTTATGAGGAAGTTACAAGACAAACAATGGAGGGTAAAATTTAAGACCCAACTAACTTCGAAGGGTCATAAATTTCTGCTCTGGAATCAGATTGAGGTGCAAGAGAAGTCTATGGAAATATATTGAACCAAAGAAGATAGTCTTGGAGAAGAATTAAAATTATGGGCACGTTAAAAATGTTTAAGATGACAAATAAGGTACGTGTAGCATTCCATACCAAAAACACTAATTGGCCTAGAACTTCAACACGTTGTAACTAGCAGCCCGAAACCCAAAAAGAGGTGAAACTTGGACATACTGTCCAAAATATGTATATGAAGAAACCCAATTGAGATCCTACTAAAAATTCAATGGAGTAGGTGAAAAAATCCATAATTACAGCACAAAATTGCACCAAATTGAAGAGTGAACAAAAAAAATTTAATGGTCGATTTTCAAATAACCATAACTTTCTACTCAAGACTTAGAATTGAGCATGGAAGTAGGCATTGGAAAGGTTCACATTTTCATGAAATTGTCGAAACAATTAGCTTGACGAATTTCTATTGGCTGCACATTTTGCAAAGTTGAAAACAACTAGATCAGATCAGGATCAACACAGAGTGCAGAGGAATGGAAGATGCACATGGGGCTTATATTCAGGAAGATGAGATCAGAGGGATGGATGTCCATATGAGCATTGAAGCAACAAAATCCAATGGAAATGGAGAAGGAAGGGATGAAAACATGAATATGGTAGAGACCATTAAAAATTTTCAGAAGGATGTCCAAATCCATAAAGATGATAATGAAAGGATTATGAGAGACAAGGAAAAGCAGAAGGACTTCAACATGAAGTTAATTCAGAGCTTGAACAGAGTAAAAAATAAATTGGATAAGGAGAGTGGCTCAAGCAAATCAGGAAGTCACATGTCTCTTGATGAAAAAAGAAAAACAAGAAGTGTTAGCAAACATAGCCATCACTCCTCAATGAATTCCAATAAGAGAGAACACAACAACTCAAGTCCATCCCCTTTCAGGAAGCATAAGAGGTCTGGGGTGGATGAGCTACGAGGAGAAATGAAAAAAATCAAACCTCCTACATTTGATGGTGAGCAAAAGAAGGATGAAGATGCAAAGACATAGTTGTTAGGCATGAGAAAGTATTTTCAATTGAATAATTACTCTTCTCATGCAGAAGGAATAATTTCCATCTATCAACTCAAGGGAAAGGCATCCATGTGGTGGGATAAGCTTGTGCAGGTGCAACACATTAAAGAGAAAAATGTTACTTGGAAGGAATTCAAGAAATATTTTGAAAAGAAAAATTTGAATAAGAGATACTATGACAATAAAATGAAAGAGTTCTTTGAAATCAAACTTGGGAGTATGACCATAGATGAATATGAAAGAAGGTTTTTAGAACTGCTGAAGTATGTTTCTTTCATCAAGGATGAGATAGTTAAGATTCATAGGTATTTGAGTAGATCTCCATCATTCATCGGTGATAAAATACAATATGATGATCCCAAAACATTGGAGGAGACCATAAGGTGAGCTAAATGCCTATATGATCACCAAAAATCAAGGCCAACTTTCCAAAAATCTTGGGAGGACAAAAAGAAATTCAAGATGGATCAGAGGAAGAAGGGAACTAAGCCACCATTGTTCAGAAATAATCCTTAGGGACTACCAACTTCTAGAGAACACAAAATGATTGAGACAGGGGGTCAAAGGCCAAGGAAACCACCTATTCAATGTTGGGGTTGTAAAGGAGATCATATGTTTAGAGATTGTCCTCACAGAGGTGAAAAAATGAGGGATGTTCACAATGTACAACAATATGAAATAGTGGAAGACATGGGCATAAGTGTACCAAAGATTTATGCAGCCCTGGACAACAAGCAAGAAGAGTATCAACCACATATGATTGAAGTGGAAGGTATGATCAACAACCAAACCATTACTATTTTAATCGATTCAGGAGCTATTCATAGTTATATAGATTCTAAGATGGTGGAAAGTTTGAATTTTCCAAGAAGAAAGCATGGAAAATCTTGGTTGGTCCAGCTGGCTACCAGAGCCAAAAGAAAAGTTAATGAGATGGTTAAGTCATGTCTTATGGACATGAATGGACTGAACACCAGGGAAGATTTGAACATCTTTCCTTTAGGTTCCTATGTCCATCTAATTGGGATGGATTGGTTGGACCAACATCATGATATCCTAGACTGTCATAACAATGCATTTAATTGTTTGGATGAGGAAGAGAACCTAAGGACTATGCAGGGAATTCCTAGGGCAATAACCATCATAGAAATTTCATCATTACAACTAAAGAAATGTTACAGAAAAGGGTGTCAAATATTTACAGCTCATATGGAAGAAACACCTAAAGATAGGGTGTCAAATATTGAATATTATGCAGTCCTAAAAGAGTTTGAAGATGTGTTTAAGGAAATACTAGGATTACCCCCTAAATGAGACATTGATTTCTCCATATATTTGATGCCTGGAGTATCTCCAATATCCAAGATTCCCTACCGGATGAGTACACCAGAATTGGAGTTGCAAATGCAACTTGAAGAGCTTCAAAAGAAGGGCTATATATGCCCAAGTGTGTCACCTTGGGGTGCCCCAATTTTATTTTTGAAGAAAAAGGATGGAACATTGAGACTTTGCATTGACTTTAGGAAGTTGAATAAGGTAACTATGAATAATAAGTATCCTTTGCTAAGGATCGATGACCTCTTTGATCAGTTGAAAGATGCAAAATATTCTCCTATATTGATATTAGGTTAGGTTATCATCAAGTAAGAATTAAATAAGAGGACATCAACAATACTACTTTCAGAACAAGGTATGGTCATTATGATTTCACAGTGGTGCCATTTGGGTTATCAAATGCACCAACTGTCTTCATTTGTTTAATGAATGATATTTTCAAAGAATACTTAGATAATTTTGTCATTGTATTTTTAGATGACATTCTTATATATTCTAAGTGAAAGGAAAAGCATGAAAAACATTTAAGGATGGTATTACAAGTATTAAGGGAGAATCAATTGAATGCTCAATTGAGCAAGTGCTCATTTTATCTTAAGCAAATTCATTATTTGGGACATATCATTTCAGAGGATGGGATAGTAGTGGATTATGAGAATATAGAATCCAATAGAGGATGGTCAGTGCCAAAGAATGTGACAGAGGTCAGATTTTTCATGGGCCCTCCAGGCTACTATAGGAGATTTATTGAAGGATTCTAAAAGATTGCACACCCAATCACTTCCTTGCAAAATAAGGGTGTGAAGTTTCGGTGGACATTGGATTGTGAAAAGAGTTTACAACACTTGAAGAAATTATTAACAAGTGCTCCAATACTAAGGATTGCAGATCCAAATGGAGAATTCATTATATGCACCGATGCATGTAAAGAAGACTTGGTGGAGTCCTCAATCAAAATGGGTTTGTTGTATGTTATGAATCAAGGAAGTTGAAAGAGAATGAAAGACACTATGCCACTCATTATTTGGAATTGGAAGCCATAGTGCATTCCTTGAGGAAGTGGAGTCACTACCTCATGGGGAAAAGGTTTGAGCTAAGGAAAGACCATAATGGTTTGAAATATTTATTTGATCAACCAACTCTAAATTCTAGGTAAAGCACATGGTTAGAATTTATCAGTGAATATGACTTTGATATAAAGCATATCAAAGGGAAAGAGAACAAGGTGGCTGATGCACTTAGCAAAAGGGTGCATGAGTTGCATGCTACAACCATTAGCATGTACCAATCAGATTTGAAAGACATAATTTTGGAGGCTACAAAATCAGATTTGCAATACAAGGAATTAGTGGAAAATTTACAGCAAGGTATTTTGCAACAGAAAATTGAAGACTATAAGCTATAAAATGATAAAATTCTCATATAAAGGGGCATAATTTATGTACCAAATTCCCAAGAATTGAAAAATATGATATTGAGATAAATACATAATGTACCTTATGCTGGGAACCCAAGTTATCAGAAAACTATTGTAGCTGTCAAGAGACAACATTATTGGCCAGGAATGAAGAAAGAAGTTGCTGATTTTATTGGCAAATGTTTGGAATGTCAAAAGGTAAAGGTTGAGCATAGACACCCAACTGGTTTGAAACAACTATTACCCATTCCTGAGTAGAAATGGGAAGTTTTAACAATGGATTTAATCACCAAACTTCCTAGAACAAACAAGCAACATGATTCTATCATCACAATAGTGGATAAGCTTACTAAAGTTGCCCATTTTATTCCAGTTAAATTCACTCACAAGGAAACCAACATTGTTGATGTTTATATGAGAGAAATTTATCAATTACATGGTATACCCAAGACAATTGTGTCTAATAGAGATCCAAAATTTACATCATATTTTTGGAAAGGATTATTTAAGGGATTAGGAACAAATTTGAATTTTAGCACAACTTATCATCCATAGTCAAATGAACAAACAAAGAGAGAGAATCAAGTAACTGAGGATATGTTGAGGATGCATGTGATGAATAAACCATCAAAATGGGAATACTACCTACACTTAGTAGAGTTTTCTTATAACAATGGGTACCAAGCATCTTTAAATATGAGCCCATTTGAGGCACTTCATGGTAGAAGGTGAAACACACCGACAAGCAGTTCTACCATGGTAGAGTAATTCTGGCCCAACACATATAGAGCAGTAGTTGGGCCAGAATTACTCAGGGAAATGGAAGAGAAAATGTTGAAAATAAAACAAAATTTAAAGGTTGCCCAATATAGGCAAAAAAGTTATGCTGATAAGGGAAGAACTCACAAGGAATTTCAAGTGGGGAACCATGTATTCTTGAAAGTGAAGGACAACAAAAGTTCCCTGAAGTTGGGAAATTGTTCAAAGTTGGCAGCTCACTATTATGGGATGTTTGAAATCCTAGATAGGATTGGGCCTGTAGCATACATGCTTGCCTTGCCTACATCAATGACCATTCATAATGTATTTCATGTATCATTGCTTAAGAAATATATACTTGATGCTAATCATGTTATTGATTGGAATGTGATTCAGGAGGAGCAAGGAGGCACTTTCCAAGTACATTCGGTATACATTCTGGACTAGAAAATCAAACAACTCTAGAATTGAGCCATAGGGTTTGTAAAGGTCCAATGGCCCTGGTACAATCCCGAGGACGCAACTTGGGAGCATGAATATGCTATGCGGGAAAAATAACCACATATTTTTGAGGATTTTTGAAATTTTGGTTGTATATTATACATAATGCACTGAGGAAAGTGAATAAATAAGGGGAGGGGAATGTAATACCCCTAGGATGAACCCCAATTGTAAATGTAAATGAAAATGTACTTAGGCTGGTGATYTGTTTGATATCATTTTTTCATGCACCTTCCATGGTATAGCGCGCACATGTACTGCACACTAAAATGATGAAGTGTGCACATTCTAGGATACCGCGCACAAAAAACTTAAGTGCACACGATTTTGAGGCCATAGAGCCTTTGTGTATATGTTATGTTTTATAGGCTAGTGAACYGTTTATTATAAGCTAGGAGGCTAATTATGTGTTGAATTAGGCCGAAGAGCCTAGATGCTAAAGGCCAATGAGCTTATTTTTGAATATGTMTCATCATTAATATAATACATCGTTGCGTGTAGACCGACCATGATAAAAGATTATGGAGGACTAAAATCYAGTAGTTAGGGAAAGAGGTGGGGATAAAAGTTAAGGAAAAGGGATAAGTAGGGAGCTTAAGCCAAAAATGAATATTATATTAATATTCCTTAAAGTATAAAGTATGGATAATTATTTTATCCTAAGTTTTAAGGATGTGGACAAGTGGGAAAAAGTAGCTCTCAACATGGCAAGTGTCAAGTTGGGAACATGCATACATATAGTTTGGACTTAGTTCATTTTCGCATTCCTTCCATCATCATTCACTCACTCATTCAACTGTCCTCTATACCTTTCTGTTACTATCACTATTGTAACACCCTGTTTCCCCCAATTTGTAAGTAATCATAAAATAGGAATTACCAGGCTAAGGCATGAGGACAATGTAAATGTATTATCGACTGAGTTTCCAAATAACTGACTATGGGGGTGAATCCTTGAAAGTATTGGCCATGATATCACTAGAGGAAGAATGTGAAAACTATACAAGAGGGTTCATATATCAAATAACCCCAAATCTCCCTTGATAAGGATGACAAACCTCCTTCAAATCCCAAGGATTGAAATCAGTTAATGAAGAAAGGAATAGTGGTTGAACAATCAACCACCCTCATGAATAGAAACATGGGCTGTCAGCCCGAAGTACCGCAGTGACCTGCATAACTGAGCTTCCTTCTGACAAAAGGAACATGATAGGTCAGCAAAAACCTTCCAGGATAAAGGGGATATACAAGGGAGAGGAGACACGAGATGGGAGAGCATGAGCTCATAAGGGAGATGCTCCAACGGAATCACGAATGAAAGGTTGTGAGCTTGATGTGGAAGATCATCTGAGAAACCTCACCAAGGCCATAACTGGAAGAGAAAGCTCTGAGTTATAGAGAACAGAACCTGAGCAGAAGATGGGACAGAGACATAACTTCTGAGAACTGTGAGAACTCCCTGGTGATATCATGGCTTGGCACAGGGGTGGCCAGAGTGCTAAGAATGAATGCCTCTGAGCCTATGGTCGGGTGGAAGGAAAAACACCCATAGCTAGTTGGTTGGCGGCAACCTGTAATAGATAAGAGATTTCCTACCTTGTGTAATTTAGCCGTAACTATGTATGAATTGGTTATACTATGTATGTTTCAGGAATTGTGCATATTTCCTAATGGATACACTGTATCCCCCTTATTTCTACTTGATTGTATAACCAGGCCAGTAAGAAATATGGCTAGGAGATGATTTTATACTCGTAAGTTCTTGTTTCCTGTGGAGGCATAATCCAGAGTCACGAACTGTGTGTTCATCAACCCTGGACATAGTTTCATGTATGCATGCCAACCCTCCTAATTGTTTAGAGTCCTTGGAGGATGAAGTTTGCTAATCTCAGGAGAGGTAGTGCAGATCGGCACAGGCTCTCTACAAGGCAAACCGAACCCATAACTTATTAATTCCTAGACAAGATCAAGAAGGATCACATCGTCGTGTGCAAGAGCCCTGCATGGAGAGTAGATGTCGAGAAACCCTTTGGAGGTTTCAGAGCGTATGAAAGCTTAGGAGTGATAGAGATCGTGATCAAAATCAGATTTGAACCGTTGGTTCAATTCGGGGAAATAGAGGTGAGGATTTCCCCAAAGTCCTGAAAGGAAAATCCCCGATTCGTAGGGGAAAATCTGGACCGTTAGAGCCTACGTCCAGATAGCCAAAGAAGAGTGTGCAGGAGAATAGATCTAAACCATCAGTTCGAGCGTAGGGGACTGATAGTCGTCGGATCCAGAAAAATGCACACAAGGTCTAACTTGGTGCATGCAGGGGAGAGAGGTCTTTTCAAAGTCCTGAAAGCATCGGGATCATCCATCCCAGAGGACATGTGTCAAAGATCCACATCCATCGGGGATTTGGCACCGGGGAAATGGGAGTGAAGATTCTCCCAAATTCTTGAAAAGGCGAAAGCCAGGATTTATCGCGACCATTGATCATCCCGAAAATATCACAACTGTTGATCATTGCTAAAGGTCGCAATCGTCCATTGGAGGGACACGTGGCTGCCGGTCGGTGTTTCAGCACTGGGAAATCACAGGAGAAGGCTTCCCCAGACTCTTGATGGGGAATCATTGACAATGAATCACGACTGTCGGGTCGTGAAAGATTTGGACTGTCCATTTGTAGAGGACATGTGGTGAGAGTTAGGAATTTAGCTAACTCGCCGCTGAAAGAAGTCAACGGAAGGAGTTCTTAGAACTCACAAGTCATGTAATCATAACTTAATCCTAGTCATTGGTTTAAGAGAGACCACAACTGTTAGATCACGAGGGTTGTGGGTCGTCGATCTAACCTGGATCTGGACCATCCATCAGAGGAGATGCGTGGTGAGCGGTCAGAGTTTGGGGAAAGCTCTGAAATCCCGTGGGCCATTGGATCTCGTAGAATAGCGAAGGGATTAAGATTGAGTGTCTTTCAACACCCTTAAGCTCAGGAGGGATAGTGATCATCAGATCCATATCAACGAGGGTCATTGATCTCATACACGAATTCCCATATTAGAATTCGGGGATTGGAGTGACAAGAGATTTGGAGTCGTTGCATCGTGAACTCCTGGTTCACAAAACTCTGAAAAGATCTAGACCGTTGGATCCAAATCATTGAGGATTGTTGGATCTCGTACAAGAACTCGTATATCGGAGTTTGGGGAATGGAGTGACCAGTGGTTTGGGTCGCTGCATTTCAAACTCTCGGTTATTGAAATCTTGATAGGGCCAAGATCATCAGATCAGGGGGAGATTCACAGTCGTCGATCTCATCGAAGGTAAGATTTCAGGTTTCGGGGTTTGAAGAGTTGAAAGACTTGACTCTCTTACATCGTTGAGTCATGAAATGTGAAATGCGCCTATTAGTGTGGCCTGTGGTCATAACCAATGACCACATGGAGGTGGATAAGGGAAGAGCTAGCCTGCACTAGGCCCCCGTAGGAATTCGGGGATCTTATCTCTTGAGGAAGAGAGAAAATATTTGTTTTTCCATAGTGGGTATGTGACAACTATACCTATACCCGTACCCATACCCGTACCTATACCTGGTTAGCTTAGGACCTATACTGAAGAAGCGGGTTGTCAGGCCCGCAGGATATTGAAGAGGCGGGTTGTCAATCCCATGAGAAAATATCTCTAGGTGAGAGAATTGTTGGGAATTGATTCCCGAAGGTGTTAAAATGCAGCTACAGGGCTTTGAGACTTCCTGTCTAGCCTGTTGCTAAAGCTCAAATAGGAAGTGGGGAAATTGAAGGACCATTGAGAAGATAAGGGGCACACTTCCTGGGGTGGGACAAGAATGTGGGGAATGAGGGACTGTAGGCTATTATTTTGAGTTGGAACCTGTGACAGAGTCTTTCCTGTTGTCTGAGATACATTATCCTGGTTAGGAATCCCTTTACCCGGGTGGAGTTTAGTCCCAGATCAGGGGTGAACCACTGCTAAGAGTGATGAACAGTGTGGTATAAGGCTGGGAGGTTCGTGGAAGGTCTGCTCACAGTTGGTGATATTCTTACCAAGACAAGTGTCAATTGTGTGTTAAATTACATGCTGCATTATTATTTATGTGTTTATTTTTATGGGTTTTTCCTATGTGTGTTGCCTGTGTATTTTATTATTATTATTCTGTATTAATATATACATTTGCAAAATGTATTTGTCTATTTTAGGTTTTATATATAAATTTCCGTAAGAGTTTCTGTGTGTATATGTTTTAATTTGTATACAGTTCATATTTTTTTTTACATGGCATTGCCCAGTTGGATGATGGGGATGCTACAATTTGAGAAACATAATGATTCTCAAAATTCCTTTGAGGAATTGAAGGCATGGGAAATAAAATGGATTAATTTACCAATAGATTTCTCTATAATGACTGAATAAGAGATGAAACAAATACAATCTTCACTAGATTCTTGGCTTATTAATTGCATGTTTTCATAGGATTTGATCAAAGAAACCATCAAGAGTTGTTCAGATATTTGGGATCTATCTCTAGACATCATTGAATATCATGAGATTCCCCATGTATATTTCCTTAGTCATTCAATACCCCTGTCAAATTGTCTTGCATATGTAAATCAACAGACAAGATCATAAGCTGATGGGATTGCAAAATTAAATTTATGGACTATGGATGTTTTCAAGAAGTTTATCACCTGACAAGTAGAATGCTCTAAGTATATTAATGTTTTCGTGTCAAATTTTAAATCATAACATGAATAAATTTCCAAAATGCTCTACTAGTGTAAGTTAAATGAAGACATTCCTCACCCACCTTTGGTTTCACCAATGTTAGAAACATTTATCCAATGGAAAACTTACATTCAAAAACAAGAGAAAAAAGTCAACAAAGAAGGTGTTTCTAGAAAGGAGGATATCTCTCTCTGATATCAATTAGTAAATCAAGTTGACACCGATACACCTTAGTTGAAACAAAAAGATGAAACTATGCTTAGTTTCTAGATCTGTAATTCCTATTTATTGTAATTTGAGAAATGGAAAGAGGGTTGGATATTGAAGACTCAAACTTTTTTTTTTATCAGTTTGAATTAAATTTTGAAGACCCTATCTTTTGATGAGTTCATTTATGAGTAATGTGAAGTTGTGATAATTGCATTTTTTATAATTATTTGAAAATTTTGTTTCTATAGTCTCATGGAAATTCTTTCCCTAATATTTGAACTTATGAAATGATTGTATATCAAATAGAAGATAAACTATTCATCATTAAGATTATTCTTATGATTAATGGTAATCTGTGTATGTGAATTTATAGTTGATCTACTTGAATAATTTCTTTTAAGAGTTCATCAACTATCATACCTTCTTATATTTGATGTTATTGTTTTGTTATTAAAACTGTTAGTTACCATGAGAGTCATCTATATGATGATATTATTCCTAACATGTTGTAGATAAGTAGATATTATTTTTTGAGTTAGTTTATGAGGCTTCTATTTCTCATTACTATGCTTTAAAAAGAACTTAAATTCATCCTGAAACTATCATTATAATGAGTAGATATCATTGTTGTCATATATTCCTAGTAGCAATAGTTATTGTGCTTCAATATTCTTTAGATAAAGAATTGTTTCTAAATACAAAGGATCAATCATTTATTCTACATTTGTAATTAGTCTTTATTCTCAATTGAGATAGGCTCAATAGATAGGTTTTTCGTTTATGCAAATTTAGGATAAATTATATCATATCCTAATTGATTATGTCTCTTTCCGAAGAGAAAATATTTTGAGTGACAAGCTGAGGCCATATATCGGTTGGAAATTACCATCCCAAATAAAAACAAGTCTAATTGGGGATTGTGATCGAGTAGTTGTCCCCTTTTGTAAGAGGGAATTTTTCCACTTGTCAACAATTGGAACTATAAGGAGGGTTGAGTGACATGCATGGATGGTATATCATCTCATGATTCCAAGCCATTACAATAATCTCGTACCAAATCACCTCTGGATCCCTAAGTATACTAGTGGGCCTTCATCCTTAAAACAAATTCTAGTGTCCAGATCACCTGAAAATATTGAAAATACCACAAGAGGTAGAATTCCAATATAATTACGTGTCATCATCTCAAACCGAACCTGTTGATTCTTCCATTTTTGAAGAAATCACTGTAATTAATCCACAACTTCAGTTATCCAGGATTTTAACAAGAGCACATAGAAATGAAATTGGTCAACCCCCTATCAAATTTACAATCCCTGAAAGAGGTATATAGTCAAGAAAATATAAATATATTGATACAACTTTCATCTATAGACCTAATCCTTTGGCTCAAATTTTAGATCTATTGATGGGATCTGGCGATCCTAAAAATGTATGATCAATTTCCCAATACATATTGGTTTAGGTAATCCCCCGTCTCCTCCATAGAGTTGAACTCACACTCCTGTTGGACCTCAACCACCTTCTCCACAGGGAAGTCCTAGAAAAACTCCTCTGGGAAGTCTAAGGAAACCCCAAAGGTGAAGAATGGTTGGAATACCAAGGAGACCATGGATTTCCCCAAGAACTATTGCAGTTCCTGGTGACACTCACGATATTCCCAAACACACTGAGAAATTACTTCCCAAATCTGATCCTGATAATAAATAATCTACTCGAAGATCATGTTAGTAAATCCATGCTAACAATAAACTTAATGGGCGTGCAACATGAAGAAGTTGCATGTCAATTTTTTCCATACACTTTTGAAGGAAAAGATTCCACATGGTATTTTTCACTATCACAAGGAACAATAACAAGATGGAATGATTTTGAAATTTCTTTCATGAAAAAATTTGGTGAGGATAATACCCCAACAACTTTGGTTTTATAACTATCAAGGATCAAAATGTCTCCTAAAGAAAAAATTAAATATTTCAATCAAATATTCTTGACACTAATGAATAAAATACCAAAATATTCTAGGCCCATAGACAATGTAATTATTGAATTCTATATTATATACTTTCCATATTCTATTTCCATTTTTGTTAAAAAAGTCCGTAAAACAACTTTAGCTTTAGAAACATTCGAGGAAACACTAAATGTAGAAAAATAAATGATGAGTATTGCTAGTATATATCCAACTGAAGAGAAAATAACTTTTTCACTGACTATGAGACATAATGTAATCAAGACAGCATAAGAGAGGAAAGAAAAATAAACAATTGATATGGATGGCCTTCAAAGAATGATTCAGAAATTGATTAATGATATTGTATATCTTAAGAAAAATTCAGGTAAAAGTTCATCATATAGGAGACCATGGAAATCATATTTTACAAGAAATCCACCTCCTCCTAATAATCCAAACACTCTTGATGAAAAAATACATATTGAAGAATTTAATCAAGATCATTATTGTTGAGCACATGAAGTTAATCATTTTGAGAAAAATTGTCCAACATTTATTAACATGTTTAAAGTATTTGTTGCAATGGAAGAAGATGAAGAAGAAAAAACAAGCCAGGAAGAGCAAAGGGATGATCATAATAATGAGTCATTAATCAATATCATATGGGATATTATTCATGGAATAAAAAATGATGAATAAGAAGAAATATATGAATAAATTTGTGTTTCTCAAACCAGAAGTAAAAATATCCATTTTTCTTTCAAAACACCAATTACTTATTCCCCTCTCAAGAAAAAAATTTCTTCTAACACAACAAACCCTAATCAAAATAAAACAACTATTCCTTATGATATTCTTATTCTTGATTATGACAATGTAGAAGATATGAAAAATACTAGAGCTAATATATCTCTTTATGAATTAACAAAATTAACACAACAAAGAAATAAGTTAATTCATGCTTTGCAATTCAATTATGAAAAAGATAAAGTAGCTCAAATATTTCATCCAATGTTAATGTTGCTCTAATAGGTGACAAATATGGTTCACATACTCCTCCTTTTCTCTTGACCTTTGAGATTTTTAATAGAAATGTACATAATTGTCTATTGGATTCAGGGGATTCATCTAATATCATGCCTTACCTGGTGTGTAAAAGGTTAAACATAGAGCCCACGAAGTCCTCTATACAAATTGTAAAATTGGATAGGTCAAATGTTAAAGTGATGAGAGAATTGAAAAGTTCTTTTATTAGGTTATCTTCAAATCCAAAAATTTCATCAAATCATTGATATTATAGTAGTTGACATCCCCGAAGCATATGGTTTACTTTTAAGTAGGGATTGGTCCAAAAAACTACATGGTTATTTTTCCACTGATTGGTCACATATTTGGTTACCTTTTAATGGTCAACAAAATCAAATAAATGTAGAACGAGAAAAACACATGAAATATACTGTCACAGATTTGAATGATCGCAATGAACCCATCATTTTTACAAAATATACATTGGGGAATTTTTGGATTGACTCATTCTTTAGTAATTTCTATGAAGAACCTTCTTCTTTTCTTGAATCAGGTTTGCATTATGAAATTATACATTATACCCAGGTTCTTGAATCTAATTGTTCAAAATTATAAAATGTTGATCTGGTTAAAATAAAAGAATGTTGGACTTTGTATTTTGACGATTCTAAATCTAATAAAGGTGCAGGTGTTGGATGAATTTTCAAATATCCTTCAAGAAATAAGACTTTGATAGCATGTAGATTAGATTTAAATAGTACCAATAATGTTTTAGAGTATGAGGCTCTTATTCAAGGGCTCAAAAAATAAATTAATATGAAAATAAAAGCAATAAGAGGAGTTGGTGATTTTGAAATCGTAACCAAACATGTGAACAATGTGGTACATTGTGTTTCTAATCACATTAAGAACTACCAATGCGAGGTATTGGATTTGATTGATAATTTTGAGGCCTTTGATATTATATCTATGCCTTGGGCATTAAATCCTAAGGTTGAATTTATTACTAATGCCGGTTCACGTTTAATTACTTCAGTAGATTTCTCCCCTAACAAATTTTCAGTTGACTTTATTTTCAAGGCCTCAGTGCTAGACAACATTACAAATTGGAGAGTCTTCCATGATGATGACCAAATTTTAAGGTTCCTTACACAAGAGGGAACTTTCAAATATTTTTTCATTGATTAAGATCAACACAATCAATAAATAAATGAGGTTTCTATAGGTAATTTGTCAAATACAAAAAATGGAATCACAAAAATAGTAGTAAATTTAGAAAATATTTATGATTTGAAAGATAAATTTAAAATAAAAATAAAAAATTATAAAATGAATAGTTCCACAATGCAATATGAGGTAATACATTTAAGAACTAATCAAAATCCCCAAAATATTAATATAGGAATGAATTTCTCTCCCTCCAAGCTTAATGCATTCATAAAAATATTCAAGGAATATAAGGGCATGTTTGCATGGACTTATGATGATATCAAAGTCTATGACACTAAAATCATCCAACATGTAATTCCCACTAGAGATGATGCTAAGCTTGTACAACAAAAACTTAGGAAAATTTAGCCTAATCTTGAACCTCAAATAAAAAAAGAATTAAACAAACTATTACAGGCCAAAATTATTTTTCCATTTAGGAATTCACAATGGGTTTCAAATTTAGTTCCAGTTAGGAAGAAGAACAAAGACAATAGAATTTGAATTGACTTTTGGAATTTTGAATAAAGATTTGGAAAAATATAACTACCATGTTCCACCAATGGAACAACTTTTGCAAAGAGTAGCTGGGTCTAAAATGTTTTCCCTTTTAGATGGTTCTTTTGGTTATAATCAAGTCTTGGTTTCACAACTAGATCAGATCAAAACTACCTTCAAGACTGTTACACATTATTTTCGTCATCCCCATGACCGTTAATGATGTAAACCTATCATTAACATTTTCAGTGGCCTGAGTTCCTGAAGAGAGAAGGGAGAAGAACTTTTCCTGAGAAAAGAAGTTGCATTTTCTTGTGTAAAAACCTTATAAAAAAGGAAGTTCGCAGGCTGCCTATGTATTAGGGTGCGAGAATGCATGATTCTTGCAGGCTGCATCATAGCTAGGGTGCGAACAGTTCACAGGTTGCACTATAAGAAGAGTGAGAGAATGCTTACACGTGGGAAAAACGAGTGTTTTCTCAAATCTTCTGGAAGGAGAAACTTCCATGGTGAGGTGGCATCTGAAT
>JASDQU010106955.1:101527-111560 GCA_032191745.1 Picea mariana | reverse complement strand
GATGAGGAACAAATGCATGCAAAAATTGGTTTGTTTAAATATTAAGCCTTTGTTTTGATTTCATAATTGGTTAGAAACTTATTGTCTTTAAATATTAATGAACCCCATTTTTCTTTCTCTCTTAAAAATGTTATGTTAAGTACATAGTATTGGTAATGAATAACTTATCTTTTCATATATCTAGTACTATGCCTCTTAAACTAAACTAGTAAGTGAAAGCTTGTAATCAAGAGTAATCTATAAAGTGGCTAATATGCCTATATTTGCATGACAGAGATAATTGCTTCTTCCATTGTGTCACGATTTGTTGCGACCCATACAAAAACCACCCATTATTTCAAATTCTTGAATAAATAATAATGGATCACTTAAAATTATTGGTTATTATCTTTTGATTTTCTTTATCATTTTCCATTTATAATAGTTTTTATCTATTTTTGGTACAATTAAAAAAAATCCTATTAAACCCCTTAAATAAAAATTATAATTCAAGAATAATTTTTTTTTTGAAGTCTCTCAGTGGTCCGGTGGACCGATACTCTGGTGGTCATGAATATCTTCCCTTCAATACTTCAATCTAATCTTCCTGATCCCCAGTAGCCTGGTTATCCGGTTTGACCAGATCGGGTTTTGGCTTTTCGTTCTGACCTTTCAAAATAATTCCATGATCTCCTGGTGACCCGGTGAGTCAGTGAAACAGTGAAATGGTTAAACTGGACTAAGGTTTCCACGCTCTTTGTTATGTTTGAAGTAGAAATCCCTTTGTCCTGGTTCTCTAGTGAAGCGATTAATCCAATATTTAAGATGATTATCTTAACTAAACTAGCATGGGTATCATTGTCATTTTAAAAGACTAAAGGTTTAAAAGGATCTCCGGTGAGAGGATGCCCAATTATGGATGTTAAATTGTATTTTTGAAAAAATTAACCATCTTTCCTTTATTAATAACTCTGACGTTGCGGTTAATGGGAATCAAATGGATTTATTGAAGCATTGGGAGATGAGTTAATATCCATTGAACACCTTGGATTCACACATAATGATACCTTCTACTCCATTATCAATTCACACAGTGTTCTCTGGTTTGATAAACAATTTTAGCTATATACGTTTAGGGGTCTTAAGACACATAGTTCTTCTCAATTTTTTATTTCGGTTAGTCTCGTTGTTTTTATTAGTGGTAAATTTAATAAAACAAAGTCCATGTATTTTTGAAATCTTACCCTAAATTTGTTTCTACATGTATTATCGATGAAAAGGTGACCATGCAAAGAGAAGAAAAATAACAGAAGGACGAAGAGGAAGAGATTGAGAAGAACCCAAATTCATCATTATTCTTAGAGACCTATTTCAATATAGGAGCCACCAACAACATGGAATGGAGTGAAATTTACAAGTTCATTGAGGATGAAGACTTTGTAGATGAGTATGAGTCTCATGCGGATGACTTGGTTGATATCAAGAAGTCTTGCCTACACAAGATAGCTTCAAGACCAACAATTTTTCCCTACAATGACATGGTATGGTGGATCATTTCTCACACAGATATTTCTACTTGTACTATTGTAAATTCTTCTAAGAATATGTTGGGTCATTCAAACTAGAAGACATCTCCAACATGTATAAATTAGAGCCACCCAAAGTCTGTTTAGATGATAAATTTATTAACAGTTTCATTGAGAAGGAGGTTGAAGTGGAAGAAATGCAAATGGGTGATTTAATTAGAGAATGGTGCCATGAATCCAATTCATTTAAAATTATAACAGACAAGATATCTCTTGTTCCAAGATTGAACAAATCTCCCATGATAGTAGCTATCATGCTCTATCACTTCTATGGTGAAAAGAATTCGTTTACATTTAAATTGGGTTGGGTTCCCCTCATCTACTAGGTTATCAAAAGAGAAGTCTTCAACTAGGCTCACATCCTCTCTGCCAATATTAGGCTAGAGGTAAAAAAATCACAGGAAGCACCTCCAGGGTATTTTTATGGTTTCTTAATGTTAGGATATTTAATATATGTTGTCTATGTAGTCACCCCATTTCCTCTATTGGCCTAGAATTGGTCCCCTTCCGAAGAGGCTATTCGCATGTATTGTTCTAAAATGTGGGCAATAAACTGTAGGAATTTCTTTTATGAAATCTTCAATAACTTTATGGTCCCTCTACACTTGATCCTAAAAAATCAACCAACCCTTGGGTTTACTCAATAAACTATTAATTATATTAAATAAATTGGTGATTGGTTTATTGATGAAGAATTTTCATATATAAGGATTTATGTATGTGAAAGAGCACCTCATATTTTACTGAGGTATGTCCTAGATAGATTCCAGTGCCCAGTGAAATTGCATATGAAACTGTTTTTGTTGGCATTGTTGCTTCTCTATCAAAGAGTCATAAAAAATGGTCATCTTTCCTAATTTCACTAGGCATTTTCTCTTTGTTAAATGAAAAACATGCTCTGAAAGTAGAGAAAATGGAAGGAATCTGATTAACACAGGGAAATTTCAAAAGACACGACCCAATCGGTCTTGTTAAGAAACATTGCAGCATGGTAAAAAATTTCAAAGCATACAATCATGAGGATGACCCATTCAATATTATTTTCCAAAGATATTTTAATTATTAAGAAGTGGCTCAATGAATTTATGAGTTGAGAAGAATCCCCAAAATGCAAGAATTTCTTGATTGACAATTCTATAGAAATAAATCTTTTTTAAAGGAAAGGTTGAGAAACATGGTAATATACAATTAAATGTTAATGAAGAGGAAGATGGAAAATTTGAATATGAGACAGAGAAATATCATAATACTTCTAATACTGACATGCAAGTGGATAAGCAAAATCATTAGGATAATGTAACAAAGAAGAAGGATCAGAATAAAGCTACAACACATACCCCTGTAAAAACTACTAAAGAAAATGTTGAAATCAATACCAATACAGGTACTGAGAACACCGAGTCAACAATACAACTGTCTCTACCATTGACACTACTCTCTTCACTTCCATTCTAGGTAGACTAGTTTCCACATCTTTTCAATTTGATAGTCTTCAAATAATTCAGTACATTGTTCTGTCACTGAACACCTACACCTTTGATGACTCAACAAAGACCATTGTGAAAAAAAAAACCAAGAAAAGAAAAATTGAACAACATGAGGAGACCACAGAGGAAATAGTCCATATCTGGGATGTTGCACATATAAATGAAGAGGAGTTTGCAGAAGAAGTTGGTGATGCCTTAGGGGCATTTACTGATGAAAAAAAATGGTTAGTGAGTAGAATTTATACTCAATCATGAAAATAAAGGTAAAAGGTATTGGAAGTACATGAACAATTGAGTTCCCAAGAAACTATCATGTCAAAAGAATATTGATCTCTCTGGACTCTCAGACTTCTAATGGAGGAAAAAAATATAAAAGAGATGCAACCTTATGCTGGCAGTTTCTTTATAGCTCTTAATCCCATGTTTCCCTTTACTTTTGAGATTRTATTCCCTCCCTGAAAACCCTTGTTTTCAAGATCTATGTTTCCTCTTATTTCGTCGGGAAGAAATTCATTGCTTCCTTGGATATGTTGGAACACAAATCTTTGGAGGTAGTGCTTGTCATATTAGGCCTTGGGTGGAGGAACTTGGAGCCTAGTTTCRGGATCGTGTTGTAATGCTTACAGGTGGTAAACAACTCCTTTGTTGTTATTAATAAAAGAACTCTCATTCTCATCCATTTGTCTTTATTAATTCATACTTTTGATGAGATTATTTGTATCTTGTTTTCAATATAACATAGAAAGTGAATTGATTATATTTAGTTAGCTAGCAGATAACTAACTGTTTGCAATTGCATACTTCTTTGTTTGCAGGATTTTCAGAGGATTTTGGTGAAATAGTTCTTGAGAAAACTTCCTTGAGAAAGATCGACTTCAAACATTGGGTTTAAGGTATGCTCTCTTTCCTATATTTTGAAAGTTAGTTATTGCAAGTGGTTACCTTTAATTAACAAGTGAAGATATCTCTCTTAATGGACAAATTCTTAAAATGTATTTTTCTTAAGCCATTTTTGACACCTTGTAAATATTGTACAATCCCTTCATTTTTTTCTATTTTTATTTATTTTTGGTTGTTGTTTCTACCTTTACTTTGGCTGCACATTGAGAGCCATGTCTCAAGTATTAATATGAAAGGGCTCTTCATTTGTAAGAAAATTGTTATCTATCAATTTTATAAGAGCTCCACTCATTTCACAATACTAAGTTGACATAGTGATAATTGGAAGTGGAAGAAAAATTTCAAGCTTGTTTTTTATCCGCCAATTTTTTGCTAATCAAAATAATTGTTGTACCACCCCACTTCCATCACACTCATGTAAAGTGTGGGAATAACAAGTAAACATGTCGGGGATATGGATGTTCACGAGCATTAGGGAAATGCTTGTATGATACTAAGGCATATTTTTCAGGGCTATGAATGCTCAAAGGTAGTGAAACAATGTCAAGTTCAAGAGAGATGAGGAACACATGCATGAAAAAATTGGTTTGTTTAAATATTGAGCCTTTGTTTTGATTTCATAACTGGTTAGAAACTTATTGTTTAAATTATTAATGAACCCCATTTTTATTTCTCTCTTAAAAATGCTATGTTAAGTACATAGTATTGGTAATGAATAACTCATCTTTTCATATATCTAGTACTATGCCTCTTAAACTAGTAAGTGAAAGCTTGTAATCAAGAGCAATCTCTAAAGTGACTAATATGCCTATATTTGCATGACAAAGATAATTGCTTCTTCCATTTTGTCACCATTTGTTGCAACCCATACAAAAACCACCCATTATTTCAAATTCTTGAATAAATAATAATGGATTGCTTAAAATTTTTGGTTATTATCTTTCGATTTTCTTTATCATTTTCCATTTATAATCTTTTTTATCTATTTTTGGTCCAATTAAAAAAAAAAATCCTAATAAACCCCTTAAATAAAAATAATAATTCAAGAATAAATTTTGTTTGAAGTCTCTCAGTGGCCTAGTGGACCGATACTCTGGTGGTCATGATTATCCTCCCTTCAATACTTGACTCTAATCTTCCTGATCCCTGGTGGCCTAGTTATCCGGTTAGACCGGATCAGGTTTTGGCTTTTCGTTCTGACCTTTCAAAACAATTCCATGATCTCCTAGTGACCCAGTGAGCCAGTGAAGCAGTGAAATGGTTAAACGGGACTGAGGTTTTCCACGCTCTTTGTTATGTTTGAATTAAAAATCCCTTTGTCCTGGTTCTCTAGTGAAGCGATTAATCATAATATTAAGATCCAATATTTAAGATGATTATCTTAACAATTGGAGCAGTAAACAACTCCTTTGTGTTATTAATAAAAGAACTCTCATTCTCATCCATTTGTCTTTATTAATTCATACTTTTGATGATATTATTTGTATCTTGTTTTCAATATAACATAGAAAGTGAATTGATTATATTCAGTAAGCTAGCAGATAACTACCTGTTTGCAATTGCATACTTCTTTGTTTGCAACATTTTTAGAGGATTTTGGTGAAATAGTTCTTGAGAAAAATTCCTTGAGAAAGATTGACTTCAAACATTGGGTTTCAGGTATGTTCTCTTTCCTATATTTTGAAATTTAGTTATTGCAAGTGATTACCTTTAATTAACAAGTGAGCATTTCCATTTTTTCTTACCTAATTTTGTTTCTTTAGTCTCATGGGAATTATTTTCCTAGTCTTTGAACTCATGAAATGATTGTATATCAAATAAAATATGAACTATTCACCATTAAGATTATTCTTATGATTAATGGTAATCTGTGTATGTGAATTTATAGTTGATATGCTTGAATAATTTCTTTTAAGAGCTCATCAATTATCATACCTTATTATATTTGATGTTATTGTTTTGTTAATAAAACTGTTAGTTACCAGGAGAGTCATCTATATGATAATATTATTACTAACAAGTTGTAGATAAGTAGATATTATTTTTCAAGTTAGTTTATGCGACTTCTATTTCTAATTACTATGCTTTAAAAGGAATTTAAATTCATCCTAAAACTATCATTATAAAGAGTAGATATCATTATTTTCATATATTCCTAGTAGCAATAGTTATTGTGCTTAAATATTCTTTAGATAAAGAATTATTTATAAATATAAAGGATCAATCATTTATTCTACATTTGTAATTAGTCTTTGTTCTCAATTGAGATTGGATCAATAGATAGGTTTTTATTTTATGCAAATTTAGGATAAATTATATCATATCCTAATTGATTAAGTCTCTTTCCGAAGAGAAAATATTTTGAGTGGTAAACTGAGCCCATATATCGGTTGGAAACTATCATCCCAAATAAAAACAAGTCTAATTGCAGATTGTGATCAGGTAGTTGTCCCCTTTTGTAAGAGGAATTTTTCTACTTGTCAACAATTGGAACTATAAGGAAGGTTGAGTGACATGCATGGATGGTATATCATCTCGTGATGCCAAGCCATTATAGACATCTCATACCAAATCACCTCTGGAGCCCTAAGTATACCAGTGGGCCTTCATCCTTAGAACAAATTCTAGTGTCTAGTTCACCTGAAAATATTGAAATCCCACAAGAGGTAGAATACCAATATAATTACGTGTCATCATCTCAAACTGAGCCTGTTGATTCTGCCATTTCTTAAGAAATCACTGTAATTAATCCACAACTTCAGTTATCCATGATTTTAACAAGAGCACATAGAAATGAAATTGGTCAACCCCCTATCAAATTTACAATCCCTAAAAGAGGTATATATTCAAGGAAAGATAAATATATTGATATAAATTTCATCTATAGACCTAATCCTTTGGCTCAAATTTTAGATCTATTGATGGGATCTGATGATCCTAAAAATGTATGATCAATTTCCCAATACATCTTGGTTTAGGTAATCCCTCGTCTCCTCCATAGATTCCACATCACACTCCTTTTGGACCTCAACCACCTTCTCCAAAGGAAATTCCTAGACAAACTCTTCTGGGAAGTCTAAGGCCACCCACAAGGAGAAGAATGGTTGGAGTACCAAGGAGACCATGGCTTTCCCCAAGAGTTGTTGCAGTTCCTGGTGACACTCATGATCTTCCCAAAAACCATGAGAAATTACTTCCCAAATTTGATCCTGATCATAGGGAATCTACTTGAAGATCATGTTAGTAAATTCATGCTAACAATAAACTTAATGGGCGTGCAACATGAAGAAGTTGTATGCCAATTTTTTCCATACGCTTTTGAAGGAAAATATTCCACATGGTATTTTTCACAACCACAAGGAATAATAACAAGATGGAATGATTTTGAAATTACTTTCATGAAAACATTTGGTGAGGATAATACCCCAATAACTTTGGTTTTATAACTATCAAGGATCAAAATGGCTCCTAAAGAAAAAAATAAACATTTCAATCAAAGATTCTTGACACTAATGAATAAAATACCGAAAGATTCTAGGCCCATAGACAATGTAATTATTGAATTCTATATTATAGACATTCCACATTCTATTTCCATTTTTGTTAAAAGAGTCAGTAAAACAACTTTATATTTAGAAACATTCGAGGAATCACTAAATGTAGAAAAACAAATGATGAGTATTGCTAGTGGATATCCAACTAAAGAGAAAAAAACTTTTCACTGGCTAGGAGACATAATGTAATCAAGACAACATAGGAGAGGAAAGAAAAATAAACAATTGATATGGATGGCCTTCAAAGAATTATTTAGAAATTGATTAATGATATTGTAGATCTTAAGAAAAATTCAGGTAAAAATTCATCATATAGGAGACCATGGAAATCATCTTTTACAAGAAATCCACCTCCTCCTAATAATCCAAACACGCCTGGTGAAAAAATACATATTGAAGAATTCACTCAAGATCATTATTGTTGAGCACATGAAGTTAATCATTTTGATAAAAACTGTCCAACATTTATTAACATGTTTAAAGTATTTGTTGCAATGGAAGAAGATGAAGAAGAAAAAACAAGCCAGGAAGAGCAAAGGGATGATCATAATAATGATTCGTTAAGAAATATCATATGGGATATTATTCATGGAATAATATATGATGAATAAGAAGAAATATATGAAAAAATCTGTGTTGCTCAAACCAGAAGTAAACATATCCATTTTTCTTTCAAAACACCAATTACTTATTCCCCTCTTAAGAAAACATTTTCTTCTAACACGAAAAACCCTAATCGAAATAAAACAACTATTCCTTATGATATTCTTGATTATGACAATGTAGAAGACATGAAAAATACTAGAGCTAATATATCTCTTTATGAATTAACAAAATTAACACAACAAAGAAATAAGTTAATTCATGCTTTGCAATTCAATTATGAAAAAGATAAAGTAGCTCAAAATATTTCATCCAATGTAAATGTTGCTCTAATAGATGAAAAATATGGTCCACATACTCCTCCTTTTCTCTTGACCTTTGAGATTTTTAATATAAATGTACATAATTGTCTATTGGATTCAAGGGATTCATCTAATATCATGCCTTACCTGGTGTGTAAAAGGTTAAACATAGAGCCCAAGAAGTCCTCTATATAAATTGTACAATTGGATAGGTCAACTGTTAAAGTGATGAGAGAATTGAGAAGTGTGTTTATTAAGTCATCTTCAAATCCAAAAGTTCATCAAATCATTGATATCATAGTAGTTGACATCCCTGAAGCATATGGTTTACGTTTAAGTAGGGATTGGTCTAAAAAACTACATGATTATTTTTCAATTGATTGGTCACATATTTGGTGACCTTTTAATGATCAACAAAATCAAATAATTGTAGAACAGGAAAAACACATGAAATATACTATCACATATTTGAATGATCCCAATGAACCCATCATGTTTACAAAATATACATTAGGGAATTTTTGGATTGACTCATTCTTCGGTAATTTCCATGCAGAACATTCACCTTTTCTTGAATCAGGTTTGCATTATGAAATTATACATTATACCGAGGTTCCTGAATCTAATTTATCAATATTAGAAAATGTTGATATGGTTAAAATAAAAGAATGTTGGACTTTGTATTTTGACGTTTCTAAATCTAATAAAGGTGCAGGTGTTGGATGCATTCTAAAATATCCTTCAAGAAATAAGACTTTGATAGCATGTAGATTAGATTTCAATTGTACCAATAATGTTTCAAAGTATGAGGCTCTTATTCAAGGGCTCAAAAAAGAAATTAATATGAAAATAAAAGCAATAAGAGTAGTTGGTGATTTTGAAATTGTAACCAAACATATGAAGAATATGATACATTGTGTTTCTATTCACCTTAAGAACTACCAATGCAAGGTATTGGATTTGATTGATAATTTTTAGGCCTTTGATATTATCTCTATGCCTTTGGAATTAAATGCTAAGGTTGAATTTCTTACTAATGTTGGTTCACGTTTAATTCATTCAATAGATTTCTCCCCTAACAAATTTTTGGTTGAATTTATTTTCAGGCCCTTGGTGCTAGACAACATTACAAATTGGAGAGTCTTCCATGATGATGACCAAATTTTAAAGTTCCTTACACAAGAGGGAACTTTCAAATATTTTTTCATTGATTAAGATCAACACAATCAAGAAATAAATGAGGTTTCTCTAGGTAATTTGTCAAATACATAAAATGGAATCCCAAAAACAGTAGTAAATTTAGAAAATATTTATGATTTGAAAAATAAATTTAAAATAAAAACAAATTGTAAAATGAATAGTTCCTCAATGTAATATGAGGTAATAAATTTAAGAACTAATTAAAATCCCCAAAATATAAATCTAGGAATAAATTTATCTCCCCCCAAGCATAATGCATTAATAAAACTATTCAAGGAATATAAGGACATGTTTGCATGGACTTATGATGATATCAGAGTCTATGACACTAAAAGCTGTTAATTTTTTCAAAATCCCAACCCAGTTTCAGTCTCACTGAATTTTCAGCCAAATTTAAATGCCAAACTCAGTTTCAGCACTGT
>JASDQU010106955.1:41744-54717 GCA_032191745.1 Picea mariana | reverse complement strand
ATGGTTAACCACGCCCAGAGGACGAACACAACGCCTGCAGACTAGGCAACATACAACTATGACTCCACACCCTAGCATACGAGAAACTGGGCGAAACATGTGTAAATCAAGGAAGGAACGACTACCTGCCCGACACAACACGACAATGCCTACAAGCATAAGGACAACATTCCCCATCCCGACACAAAAACCTCAACAACCAATACTAGAACCTTTATGGTCCGCAATCAAACACATGAAGGTGTTACAACCCAACGTTGTTAACTACATCGAGTGACTCCCACCACGGGAGGCACAGACTCTGGCCAGGTTATCCTTCGCCTCTACCCCAATAGGGCGTGCCATGAGCCCCTCATCAGGAATCATGTTGTCCCCAGACGATAGGCGCAGCAAATTAACTAGACCCTCAACACAAGCTGAAATCAATGCACTAGGAGACTGAGATAACTGACAAGAAACGATGCCCACACACCCGATCAAAAGTCGACAGGACACAGGATGACATCTCTCAAAATAATTCTCGCAGCTATCTGAAAAATTTTGGTTCCTAAGAGGAAAACTATGTGCTGTAACAACTATTACCATCCACCCATAAAATTCAACTTGAAGCATAAACAAATTCACTCCCTGGTAGGAACAAGTAACCAATTAAAAGCACATAGCACCAGTGATTAATTAATGTAACCTAACACAATTTATTAATCAATTTGTGACACCATCACGTAAGTGTTGCCCTTCCGAGTCATAACTAGTCCCAAAATTTGATTGAAACTAGATTTTTTTTTTTAAAAGGTTGGAATAACAGTTCAGTTACTAAAAAGGTCAACTTGTATTTCCCACTAAATTCAAGTAACACTAATCAACCATAATACATAAGTAGAGAATAGTGTGTGAGAACATGATCAATTTCAACCATTACATTTTATACATAGTATTTAATAAAGCACAAACATTAAGATTGATGCCATGTAAGTAGGAGTAGGTTAAATGAAATTTTGATTTCCGTTTGAGACAAGAATTTTGTATAATATTAGTCTAACCTCTAAATAGAATATAATTTTTAAAATTATGATATAAAAATATGTAAATTTTTATCAAGAGATATTTTTTTGGATCTTGAATTTTTCAGAATAAAAGTATATTAAATAACTCCCAAAAAGTAACCACAAACTTAAAAAAAAAAGGGAAGTTTGTAACTCTTAAACCGAAGTAACTGATATTTAGAGTAAGGATATAAGGTTTAACCTTACGACTGTAAAAGAATGGAATTGTACGATCATTACGCAATGCACTCAGTCCAGTCCAGATCGAATCCCTCCCTGCAACCCCAGACACAGTCCAGAAGCACGCCCCAGGCACTCACAGGTTCGCACCAGAATTCCCTTCTGAAGTTCGCCTTTACTACTCAGGTTTGGCAGTGATTGACTGTGCATTGCATCGCGTTTGCCTTTTTTAGGTGAAAACTATAGGTGGATTCTTATTACTGTTGTCAGAAATGATAATGTTGTCTAAGAAGTCGCTAAGGCATTGATGTCTGGTAGAGATGTGGCAGGGTGAAGACAGGGCAATCCCGGTGTAAAAACGCCCAGAAAACAAACGCAGACACAATCTCTTCGCCGACATATGTAGAGATACGTTGTCCTTCAATGTAAAGTGTTGTGAACAATAGGTGAGAGGTTGTCGGTTCAATTGTCGAAGGGATGAAACACATTCATAAGGTTAGCAATTCTATAGGCAGTCTAAGGGTTTCGCCAATACAAACTTCGTTGTCAATGATACTTGCAGGGTCGCTGTCAAGTAAAAATAAAGACTACCAAATGTTGCATGTACCATTTCGCTGCGTATAAAATCTATTAGATTCTCTGCATAATCTGTTATCTTAGCAACAACCAATACGAAATCACTGCCAACACACTTTCCAAAACGCAGTCACCAATTATACAGTCAACAGTTACACAGTCCTTTTTTAAATTTGTTGTCTCTATACAAGAAATCGTTGTCTAGTAAAAGATTTCTCGTGGCTATTCTGGGTATCAAATCGTTGTCTTAAATAAATGCATAAATCGCTATTCAACGTAGAGAGATAAGTTATCCAACGCATTCATTAAATCGCTAAGCCATACTTATCCATTAAATAATATTAAATTTGCTACCAATACCCAATCGCTACCCATTATCACTAAAATTTTCACTATCATGCCCATTATTAAACTGCTGGTAAAATTTTGTAATTGAATGAAACTTATGTGGAGCAGTCAAAGAAAGGCGTCGAAGAACGAGATCGTTGTCTAAGGAAGGGAGCTGGTCACGTATGCCGCTAGCATAGGGAATTATCATTAATTTTGCAGTCAAAAGAAATTACTGTCATACAACCATTGGAATGAACTATACAATTTGCTCCCTATTCAAGTACGAATTTGCTGTCCAAGAATGCTTACAGTATTAATTGCTGAGATTAAAAACGAGATATTTGTAGAGTGAAAACAGGGCGAGATTTGTTGTGTAGAAGGATGGAAATGTTGTGCAAATAAAGAAGGGAATTGACAGAGATCAAGAACACCTGTACGTGCATAACGTAGGTCACCCTCCACTCGCTAAAACTACAGAGAATCAATATAAATAAAAGAGTGAAGGTTCCATGCCAAGGCAAAGAATTTCGCGGGATTTAAATTCTGAAATTTTTTTGAGTAACCAAACGCAGAGAGAAAGGAAATAACACAGTCAACAAATGTTGGAAATGCAAAAAAAATCGCCAATGGATTAAAAACCCAGAGTAAATTATGGAGTTGTTGTCCAAACAAAAATAAAAAATGTTGTGTGTAAGATACCAAGAAGAGTAGGTTGAATGATAAAAAATAGGGTGAAAACGCAAAGATTAAAATGTGGAAGATAATAAGTGGTTCGCTGGGAGAAAAGATAAAGCAAACACATTCTTCGCTCATCATCCACGCACAAAAAAGTAGGGCTTTATGATCTATAGGTCTATTAACACCAAAGTGACGACCATCGATCTGGCCAGACTGCTCAGGCGAGGACTGATGAGCTAGGGACGAGGGTGAAGTAAGAAGCGCAAACTCATCACAAAATCAATAAAACCATAGGGTGGTCACAACATGCAGGGATCAAAAGCCAAGGGAATCAATCAACAACGAGCTTAAGGGATTAAAATGCTAATTCAAACATTTTCGTTACCCAATTAAAAATACATAATTGAAAGCATGAGGTATAATAAGAATCTACCATGCAGAATCAAGTAAGCGTACCATAGCCCAAGTCGTCCACTCTGAGTCGTTGTCCCATGCGCTCCGTGCCGCTCCCGCTTGTCGACCAATAAGAATTCATCGGTACCTGTCAGCCAACGCTAGGGGTACTCTTCTTTCCCCTTAGCCCCCCGATCCGCAAAGGAGCCATGCACACTAAACCAGAGCACAGCTAGCTCCCAGCTCGCCTTGCAAGGCTGATCTACCACTCCTCATCGAGATGGGTATCCCAACTCCCACAATCTAAGTCAGTCAAGTCTAAAATTTTGTAGCGTAACATCACGCATCACAGCAGAGCTCCATCATAGTCCTCTTCCCTCCTTTATATAGAGTTTCTAAGTCATTTACTTTCCCAAAATCTCATTTAATTTATTGTTCAATAATTTAATTCATAAAAAAATCATCCTTGTACATGTGTCACCCATCCCCTTCATTGCACTAAAAATTAATTTCATTAAATATTTAATTACTCCTATTTCCCTTGCCCACCTAAAAGCATTCCTAGAATCGCTCCTAGGTGTCCCCATATTCCCTTGTACACAATTTAATGACTTACCCCCTTACTAATTCACTAGTTGAGTTCAATTTAGAAAGTTCTTAAATGCTAGATACCTTACTAAGTTAGTCTTTCTTCTTTTTCCTTATGTTTCCCCTTTCTTTTTATGTTTCCCTCTTTTTCCTAGTTTCCTAAATCTTTTAAATTTCCCTCTTTCCTCTTTCATTTAAAACTCAAATTGGTACGTGCAGAAAATTACCTTTTTCCCCTTTTCCTTTTTAATTAATAAATTTGTAATTAGCATAATATAACAAAACATTTATTTCCCTTTTTAAATTTTATCCTCCAAAATATTTTTATAAATCAATTGAATTGCTTACCCCCTTTTCGTCACATGATGAATGATGAATATCATTATTATTTATTTATTTTTATTTTTATTTTTATATAAATACACACACACACACACACACACACACACACACACATATATATATCACAAGTATCACTTAGACCTAGACATTATTTTCATAGGTTGGGCGACATTTTATTAGGGAAATTGTTTAAAATCTTTTTGATCACATTATTTGTTCTAAGTCCATATAGGTTTATTCAATTATTATTTAAGAACACAACGTGCCCTTCAGGATGCACTAGGTGCTCCAAGGGTGCCACTCACCTCATTCTGTTTCTCTTATGCGATGTTCCCTTTAGGACGCACTATGTGCTCCAACGATGCCACTCACCTATTTTCATTTTTCTTGCATGACGTGCCCTTCAGGACGCAGTCTGTGCTCCAAGGGTGCCACTCACCTCTTGACTGACTTGGTAGACATCAAAAACCCCTGGAGTCAATACTTCGCTAGGTGATCTTGTGGGAGACTAAGGGCCTCTAAGGAATAAGACCCCTTCCTTATTGCACGCCCTTTAGAATCGTCATGAGCGACTATCACAGTCTTCCCTCACGACATCGTGGGTCTTCTCAAACTAGGTAGTCGTTAACCTACAGTTCGAGTCATGACGAGAGTGCTAGTAGGCTGTGGCAGGGATGTTGTCCACACCTCTCCCTCAACGTCTCTGGTTATTGTGTGTGACCCCTATACTCCACATGTGAGTCTGGTCGGAAAGCTATCGTCATCCTACATCATCAATGAATCATGTCAGAAATAATATCCATAATCATATCATCTAATCAGATGCACAAACGTCATATATATACAACAATCAAATCCCAATAGTCCTCTCCCAGACTCGATCCGGAGTCCAAGGGGTTTCATCGATTCCTCTGCATCCTTGAGGCCCAAAATCCTGCACACTTAGGAAAACCGAGTCAATAGCACCTATCTATGTCAATACAACAAAATAACATGTCATCAATCCATAACGCCTCATAATCATAATGTGATGCCCAACAGTGTAATAATTCGGATCACTTGCAAGCAAGTGTCCTCAAAGAATAAGTTCGCTAAGTGCACGCAAGAGCGGGATGTTACACACACCCCATCTTGGTCTCAACTTCGTCCCGAAGTTTCACAGTATATAAGTGTCGAAATAACGTGTATCATAGTATCATAAGTCTATCTGTCCAACAAAAAGAACTGTTGGTGCATATCACATGCGTCCTCCCAAGTCACCGAGTGCGGACTATAGTTGTCCCTATGGACCTTGACCTCATATACTTGTCGATGTCGTAGCTATCGAATGCAATGGTCCAGGATGTGGATCGACTAAACCGTGAGCTCACCCTCATCCGACACCCGCAAGGTGCTCAAGTTAAAACATGTGTAGGATCACTAATCATAATGTCTCAATACAGACATGTAATACATCGTGCGTATGCCTCAAGAATTAGGCAAGGCTAGTCATTAGGCCACGGGCCTCTCTTTTCCACAATCTCATAGGATCCCACGAACCTAGGAGATAATTTATCCCCTTTTCCAAACTTGATCGAACTCTTATGCGGTTTCATCCACAAAAATACTTGATCGCCACATCGTAACTACGGTCGACACGACACGCATCGACATAACTCTTCTGTCGATCCTGCACTTCCTTGATCCTTTGCCTTATAGTTTGCATTTAATCTTCCATTTCTTGGATTGCTTCCAGTCACACCAGGACCCTATCCTCAATCCGATCCCAACTCAAAGGCGTCCGACACGGTCGCCCATAAAGAAACTCGAAAGGTGCCATCTTAATGGCGTTTTGGTAATTGTTGTTATAAGCTAATTCTACCAGTGGAAAGAATTCTTCCCAACGGTTTTGTTGGTCCATAACGTACATGCACAACATGTCTTCCAAGGTCTGATTCATTTGTCCAGTCTGCATGCCAATCCCTGGGTGATACACAATACTAAGGTTAAGTCAGGTTCCCAAGGCATATTGGAAACTAATCCACAATCGTCCAGTAAACAATAATCCTTGATCGGATATAATCCTCTTAGGTATGCCATGCAGCCTCCCAATATCCATGATGAAAAATATAGCTATGTCAGGTGCCTGATACGTCGTACACATGGGAATAAAATGAGCACTCTTTGTCAGAGTGTCGACTACCAAGAAAATCAAGTCGTGTCTCCTTGTCGTCAGTGGCAATACAACGATAAAATCCATCGAAATAACCTCCCATTTCGACTATGGAATAGCGTGTGGTTGTAGTAACCCTACTGGATGTCTATGTTCAGCCTTTACCTGCTGACATTCTAGACATCTGGCCACATAGCTGACTATGTCTGCCTTCATTCCTTTCCATAAGAATAAGGGTTTAAGGTCCTCCCTCATCTTCGTGACTCCCGAGTGAGCGATGTAAATTGATTTATGAGCTTCGTTTAGGATCAAGCTCCTCAACTCGTCATTCGGTGGTACGTAAATCTGATTTTTAAACCTCAATAATCCATCATTGTCAAACGTAAATCCTTCAAATCTTGGTACCATCATTATGTTTTGTCCAAAAAAAATCCTCGACCTCTTTGTACTAGTCATTGTCGCGTTGCAAAGATAGAATCGTTTCATGTAGATTCGTCTGAAGAGGCAACACCGAAAGATGCGTGGTCTTCGACTCAATGCATCTGCCACTTGGTTCACTATTCCTTTTATGTAAGAAATCTCAAAATCGTACTCGCTAAGCAGTTCTGACCAGCGTTGTTGTCGCGCGTTCAGGACGCTTTGCGTAAAGATGTGTCGTAGTCCACAGTGGTCTGTCTTTAGTTCAAATTTTCATCCAACAAGGTAGTGTCTCCAAACTTTCAAGGCATATATAATGACTAACAACTCCAAATCGTGCATCGCATAATTCTCCTCATGCCTTCTCAGTTTCCTCGAGATGTAAGCCATCACTCAACCGTCTTGCATCAAGACTCCACCTAAGCCTTCCTTGGATGCGTCAGTGCATACTAAGAAGTCTATGTCCATGTCAGGGACCTTTAGTATTGGTGTTGTTTTCAACAGCTCTTTGAGCCTCAGAAATGCTTCCATGCATTTCTCGATCCAAACAAACTTCTTGTTCTTCTTCTGCAAATCCATGATTGGATTTTCTATCTTCGAAAATCCCTCGACGAACCGTCGATAGTATCCTGCTAAACCTATTAATCTACGCACCTTCAAGACATTCGTCGGTGCAGGCCATTCCATAATAGCCTTGACCTTTGCTGGATCCACGGTGATACGTTGGACGTATAAGTCCTAGGTCCAGCAACTCCTTCAGTTGCATTCTCAACTCCTGTAACTCCGGGGTCGACATCCGATAAGGCATTTTTGTTATCGATTCAGTCCCCGGTTTCAGGTCTATGGTAAACTCCAATTCCCTCTATGGCGCCATCCTAGGTAACTCCTCCAGGAAGACATCTGCAAGCTCTCTTTCCACAGGAAGGTGTTATAGACCTTACGCTATTCCCTTCTCATTCAACGCAAGCATCAAATAAATCTTACACCCCTTGGGCATGCTCTTTCGTAGCTGCAAGGAAGAGATGAACTTCAGGGAAACTCCTTGGTTTCGACCTACAATCACGCGTCTCTTTCCCTCATCATCGACCAAGCTCAACTATTTCGTCTTACAGTTGAGATCACCTCATGCGATTCCAACCAGTCCATACCGATCACGACGTCATAAGATCCTAATATTGTGACGTACGGGTTGGCCCTGGCGACAAACTCTCCCAAGTTAAGGGTATAGTCTGTAACCTTCCCTCCAACCTTCTGTTTGGCTCTCGAAGCCATCTCTACGAAGCTAAACTCATCTTGTTCGTCTTCCTTTACCATAATCCCTTTTAGCATTGCACCACAGATGAAAATCTCGGTAGCACTGGGATCTATCAAATACTAAGGGTCTAGTCAGCGACGGTACCTGACGTCTCGAGCACAGTCGACTGGAGCTCTTCCTGGCAGTCATTCACCGCTGCATGAATCTGATGGGCCTTGCCCAAAAATCCCACAGTAGTGGGTCTGACTAATCCATATGCTCCAACCCCTTTCTCTGGGCAGTAATGTTGGTAATGTGGCTCCCCACAATCCAACACATTTTCTTCGGTCCAGTATCCTGGTACCCGAAGTAGAAGCTGAATTCTTATAATAAGGCCAAACTCAAACTTCTTGACCTTAAGTTTCTGGGTAATTTGGTGTGGAGCATACCGAAGCAGCTCCAAAATGGGCCTCGTACTCGGGCACTGTGCGGTTGCCTCGTTACAAGACGTCGAACTTGTTGAGTTGACGCTCAACAAATTCCTTAGAAAGATACGTCTCGTGGAACCGTTCCTCGAACAGTTCCCATGACACGTCATTGAATCCATATTCAAATGTGGCAGGAGTGTCTTCCGCCATAGAATAGCGCTCCCCTTCAGTTGAAAGACCGTCATGCGGACTTTCATGATGGAGGTCCTAATCGCGAAGTGTGAAGCAAAATGCCTTGCTCTACAACTGTGCCTCGATGACACAGCCGTCCGCAACACTCATGGACTCGAGAACTCAACTTTCTCGAGTTCTCGATGGATTCTAATGGAACTAGTTAGGGAATGTTGTGGGCCCTTAGGGGTACAGGTGCCCTGACCTCATCTCAATACCAATGGTGAATCAAGGCCCTTTGACATTACCTGGAAGGGACTTGTCAGACCATCATCATCCCTTACAACAAGCGAATCCATCCCAAGGACTTGTTCCTACCCTTGGGGGTTTGAATCCGAGGGTGCGGGAACTTCTGGAGGCGTCGCACATCCTTCCATGGCACCACGTTGAGAACCTCTGAAGCATCCTCTAAATGCAATCACCATATGGACACGTTAATTTTTTTTTAATTAATGCAATGGTTAAAACTCCAGGTTTACTGCAGTGGAAACCCTGGCTATCCACAATCACAGGGTTGAACCCGCTCTTATACCATATGTAACAACCTCGAATGGTTACGACTACACGTGAAGTAGAAGGTGCAATTTTTTTTTTTGTTTTTAGGAAGGATGACAATGACGAACGGTTAACCATGCCCAGACGACGAACACAACGCCTGCAAATCAAGCAACAAACAAATACGACTCCATGCCCTAGCATAAGAGCAACTAGGCGAAACATGCGTAAATCAAGGAAGGAACGACTACCCGCCCGACACAACATGACAACACCTACAATCCTAACGACAATATTCCCCATCCTGACACAACAACCTCAACGACAAATACTAGAACCTATATGGTACGCAAACAAACGCATGAAGGCGTTACAACCCAACGATGTTAACTACATCGAGAGACTCCCACCATGGGAGGCACAGAATCTGGCCAGGTTATCCTTCGCCTCTACCCCAATAGAGAGTGCCATGAGTCCCTCATCAGGAATCATATTGTGCCCAGGTGATAGACACAGCCAATTAACTGGACCCTCAACACAAGCTGAAATCATTGCACTAGGAGACTGAGATAACTGACAAGAAACGATGCCCACACACCCAAATCAAAAGTCGACAAGACACAGCATGACATCTCTCAAAATAAATCTCCCAGCTATCTGAAAAAGTTTGGTTCCTAAGAGGCAAACTATGTGGTGTAACAACTATGACCATCCACCCATAAAATTCAACTTGAAGCATAAACAAATTAACACCGTATTAGGCACAAGTAACCAATTAAAAGCACATAACACCAATGATTATTTAATGTAACCCAACAAAATTTATTAATAAATTTGTGACATCATCATGTAAGTGCTGCCCTTCCGAGTCATAACTAGTCCCAAAATTTGATTGAAACTAGATTTTTATTTTTTTAAAGGTTGGAAGAACAGTTCAGTTACTAAAAAGGTCAACTTGTATTTCCCACTAAATTCAAGTAACACTAATCAACCATAATACATAAGTAGAGAATAGTGTGTGAGAACATGATCAATTTCAACCATTACATTTTATACATAGTATTTAATAAAGCACAGACATTAAGATTGATGCCATGTAAGTAGGAGTAGGTTAAATGAAATTTTGATTTCTGTTTGAGACAGGAATTTTGTATAATATTAGTCTAACCTCTAAATAGAATATAATTTTTAAAATTATAATATAAAAATATGTAAATCGTTATTAAGAGATATTTTTTTGGATCTTGAATTTTTCAGAATAAAAGTATATTAAATAACTCCCAAAAAGTAACCACAAACTTTAAAAAAAAAGGGAAGTTTGTAAATCTTAAACCGAAGTAACTGATATTTAGAGTAAGGATATAAGGTTTAACCTTACGACTGTAAAGGAATGGAATTGTACGATCATTACACAATGCACTCAGTCTGGATCGAATCCCTCCCCGTGCCCCCGGACACGGTCCAGAATCACACCCCAGGCACTCACAGGTTCGCACCAAAATTCCCTTCTGAAGTTTGCCCTGGTTACTCGGGTTTGGCAGGGATTGACTGTGCATTGCATCGTGTTTTTGTTTTTTTTAGGTGAAAATTGTAGGTGGCTTCTTATTACTGCTGTCAAAAATGATAATGTTGTCTAAGAAGTCGCTAAGGCACTGTTGTCTAGTAGAGATGTGGCAGGGTGAAGACATGGCAATCCTGGTGTAAAAACACCTAGAAAAAAAATGCAGACACAATCCCTTCACCAATGTATGTAGAGATACATTGCCCTTCAATGTAAAGCATTGTGAACAATAGGTGAGAGGTTGTCAGTTCAACTGTCGAAGGGATGAAACACAGTCATAAGGTTAGCAATTGTATAGGAAGTCTAAGGGTTTCTCCAATACAAACTTCGGTGTCAATGATACTTGCAGGGTTGTTGTCAAGTAAAAACATAGACCAGCAAGTGTTGCATGTACCATTTCACTGTGTATAAAATCTATTAGGTTCTCTGCATAAACTGTTATCTTCACAGTAACCAATACGAAATCGATGCCAACACACTTGCCAAAACGCAGTCACCAATTATACAATCAACAGTTACACAGTCCTTTTTTAAATTTGTTGTCTCTATACAAGAAATCGTTGTCTAGTGAAAGCTTTTTCGTGGCTATTTTAGGTATCAAATCGTTGTCTTAAATAAATGCATAAATCGGTATTCAATGCATAGAGATAAGTTATCCAACTCATTCATTAAATTGCCAAGCCATACTTATCCATTAAATAATATTAAATTTTCTACCAATACCCAATCGCTACCCATTATCACTAAAATTTTCATTGTCATGCCCATCATTAAACTGCTGGTAAAATTTCGTGATTGAACAAAACTTATGTGGAGCATTCAAAGAAAGGTGTCGAAGAATGCGATCATTGTCTAAGGAAGGGAGTTGGTCAAGTATGCCGCTAGCATAGGGCATTATCATTAATTTTGTATTCAAAAGTAATTAATGCCATACAACCATTGGAATCAACTGTACAAGTCACTCCCTATTCAAGTACGAATTTGTTGTCCAAGAATGCTTATAGTATTAATTGCTGAGATTAAAAACGGGATATTTGTGGAGTGAAAACTATGCAAGATTTGTTGTGTAGAATGATGGAAATGCTATGCAAATAAAGAAGTGAATTGGAAGTGATCAAGAACACCAGTTGCTGGGAGAACATGCATAACGCACGTCACCCTCCACTCATGAAAACTATAGAGAATCAATAGAAATAAAAGAGTGAAGGTTCCACGCCAAGGCAAGGAATTTTGCGGGCTTTAAATTCCAAAAATTTTTTGAGTAACGAAACGCAGAGAGAAAGGAAATAACGTAGTTAACAAGTGTTGGAAACACAGTAAAAAAAATCACCAAATGGGTTAAAAATGCAGAGTAAATTATGGAGTTGTTGTCCAAACAAAAATACAAATCACTGTGTGTAAGATACCAAGAAGAGTAGGTTGAATGATGAAAAAAAGGGTGAAAACATAGAGATTAAAATGTGGAATATAATAAGCAATTTGCTGGGAGAAAAGATAAATAATCGCAGAGATAATCAATCGCAACAAGGTGCAATGACCATCAATCATCCAAGAACAATCAACAGGGGTAGACGAATGGGCAAACACATTCTTCACTCATCATCCACGCATAGAAACACTGGGCATTAGGATCTATAGGTGTATTAACACCGAAGTGACGACCGTCGATCCGACTCCTGGCCGATTGCTCAGGCGAGGACTAATGATCTAGGGACGAGGGTGAACTAAGAAGCGCAAACTCATCACAAAATCAATAAAACCATAGGGAGGTCACAACATCCAGGGATCGAAAGCCAAGGGAATCAATCAACAACAAGCTTAAGGCTACGGGGAATTAAGTTTTCAATTAAAATGCTAAGTCAAACATTTTATTTATGAAATTAAAAATATAGAATCGAAAGTGTCAGGTATAATAAGAATCTACCATGCAGAATCAAGTAAGTGTACCATATCCCAAGTCATCTGCTCTGAGTCGTTGTCCCGCATGCTCTGTACCGCTCCCTCTTTTCGATCGATGAGACTTCATCGGTACCTCCCAGCCAACGATAGGGGTACTCTTCCTCCCCCTTAGCCCCCTGAGCCGCAAAGGGGAAACACACACTAAACCAGAGCACAACTAGCTCCCATCTCGCCTCGCAAGGCCGAGATACCACTCCTCACTGAGCTGGGTATCCCAACTCCCACAAGCTAAGTCAGTCAAGTATAAAATTCTGCAGTGTAACGTTACGCATCACAGCAGAGCTCCATCATCCTCCTCCTCCCTCCTTTATATAGAGTTTCTAAGTCATTTACTTTCCCAAAATCCCATTTAATTTATTGTTCAAT
>JASDQU010106955.1:22546-35915 GCA_032191745.1 Picea mariana | reverse complement strand
TGTTATTGTTTCCTATTATTTTAATATTTCTCATGTAACATGTATCATAATTTAAAAATACATGTCTATGTTTTTGCAATAAAATTTTAACACACTCATTTTTTTAAAAATTGACATTTTCGCCTACAAACTAAAAAACACATATTGATTCTATTAACACATTTATTATTAATATAAAGTGAGGTGCATTTTATAGTCTAATATGACACTTGACATAAGTCATCCCAATATAATAATTGAAAAAAAAAACATCCCAATATGAAATATATGTGTACCATCACTACTCATTAATATAACAATTATAAATGTAATTATGAACAATTATTATAATGTTATAACTAAAATAAATGAAAAAATAACATTTCATAAAAGTAATTTTTCTTTGGCCCCCGAGGTGTAGAATAGTCGGTGATGGAGTGTGTTGTTAAGGCACTCCATTATGTGAAGTCATCGGTTCGAAACCCTCGATTTACCCTGTGTGTTGCATGAGGGGCCGTGTTAGCATGCCTGGGGTTATAGTGGTAGTAGTCGGATAACACAACCACGTGTCACGCGAGTACGTGCCCTCCTGCTCTCTGATTTTCTCAGTTGACAAAAAAAAAGTATTTTTTCTTTGTAAACATGTTTAATTAACATATTGTATTTTGCTGGAAATTAAACAATTCACCTTGAAGATGAATTTAACATTATACGACATTAATAGTTTAAGTTTTTGCAATTAGAATCCAAAATTAAATGATTTCATAAAACTTTAAAGTTAAACTTTTTATGACAACTCTAAATTCTAATGAGTGATACATCTTAAATTTAATTTAAAAATAAAGAAATCATTAGTGTACTTATTATACATTTTATAAATCAAACAACAACAACATCAACGTGATTTGAAAAAAACAAAATATACATGTGTGCTATACTGTTTATAATGCACCAATGCGATTGAAATCGTACCATAGTGGTTGTTACGTAAAAATGCATCTAGAAACAATTTAATTGACAAAGTATGTATGCAAACCTCAATAATTAAAGTTTTGTGGCGGTTTTTCTTTGCGGAGGAAAAAACATAGGCCACTCTTCAATGCCACTCATAATTTAGTGCATGGACTCAATCCTCTTCCATTTCCTCCATGCTCTTCCTCACATCTCATCCTCTGTAGGAAACTTGAATTTCTCCAAGATACCATCCTCGTCATTCATGTAGCCATAATATGAACTGGCATCAAATCACTTGTAGATTACATACCTAAACCTCCTCTTCTTCTCCTCGAGGGGGATTATCGAATATTGTTGGGCTCTAAAGATGTACTAAAATATAACCTCTATGCATCATCGAAAGGTAGGCGCTAGGACAAGTGTTTTACTTGTTGCCTACGTAGGTTCTTACCTTCTATTTTCAATACTCATCCTCCAGATATGCAACCCCTGCAAAGGAACAACAATCGTAACAAAAGGAATGACAATTGTTCCGTTCAAATGAACAAAAATCGTAACAAGGGAACAACAGTCATTATATTGGTCTGAACTAATGTTGTATTAATTGAGTTGTAGTACTTGCCCAACTATTTAATTTGTCAATCCGAGGATCATAAACTTATGAAGCACACGCAAAGTATATGCAATATTGAAGCGGGACTAATCTAATCTAATGTTTAAGCTATAACTGAAATTGAATCATTGATGTAATGCAAGAAATTGAAACATGCAACTTGGAATTGAAATTAATCTAGGAATGGGAAATTGCGTAAATGGAATTAATCTAGAAATGGAGAACTACATGAAGGAAAATCAAATACAACGTGTGAAGAGTTGAATGGCACAACAACATATGAGAGATCTCACCAATGAAGCAATCTTATATTACAATAATCAAATCAATCTTCATAAAAGAATAATGAAAACATGAAAACCAAAACCATGAATCAAAGCTAAGAATCCCTTTCTCTTTTGAATCCTAATGACTACCATTAATGACTACTCTAATTCCATATTCTAATTACTTGATTACTACCCCCTCGTGAAGAGAGAGAACTCTATTTTATACATGAGAGTCTTGAAGATAAAATAACCATCTCATTATTACAGATCCACTTTTCTCCCAACCTATTTCCCATTATTACAAAATATAATCCCTTCAAATCCTCACACATATCTCTCATATATTGTGGATAAGATATGCCAACCAAATCTCCATGATCTTCTCCTTGAATTTTCTCCTCAAATATTGAAATGGTGGAGGAAGTATTCGAGAATTCCTTTTGAATTAATCCTTCTAATATTCCTACACATTACAAAGCTCACACATTTTTGAGATATATATGAAAACATGCCATTTTTCTAACATTTAATCATAAATTCCTTTTTAATACTATAATGAATAAAGTGGAAAATAATAAGTTGAAACCCAAGTATATTTATGAAATGATATCGTGAAATGTTAATGGGGAGATGAAATGTGAAGAATGATGAAGGGAAAGGTGGATGAAAATATGACATTTTTTAGCCCCAACATACCCCTCAACTTAACTTGTTGCATGTCCTCATGCAACCATGCATGGATCTTCTCAAGAAATTTTTGGCATCTGAATGTTGGCTTTGTGTGATGATAATGAATGTTTCCAGGATGGGATTTACATGAGTAACAACTGAAATTTTTCTTATGGTTGGTTCTTGTGTGACAACCATGCATATAAAGAATGTTGGTTCTTGTGTTATCAACATTCATTTCGTTATTTGTTCTCTTGCTGTTATGATAATAATTTTCTCATATTCTTAATGGAAAATATATACTATCAATGTGCATAAGGAAACATCACTGAGTATAAGAAAGCCCTTTTTGTATATTTGTGAATCATGCCAATATGTATATCAATGCTTATAAAGAAAAGCGCAACAGAGTATCGTTGGAAAATAAATGTTCATAAATGGTAAATGAGATGAAAAATGGAATGATGGTCATGGAAAAATGGAGTGATGATAGTAAATAAAGTCCCAAAGTCCCATACCCTCCAACTTAACTTGTTTCATGTCCTCATGCAACGTGGCATGAGTCATAGAAGTGAAAAGGAAAGGGAATTGAGTGAGGGAATTTTCCAAATTATTCATTGCTAGTAGTTCAAAAATTACATGATTAAAGTTTAAAAAATAACATACCTCCACTTACCCAAAATGTTGATGAACTATGCAATAAGAATATGGCTGATGCGGCTGCTGGAGCATGGAAGATATCACTGCTGTAGGATCATATGAAAGGTGACTACTGATGTAACTGTGACTACTGTCTGTTGGATCAGAGAATGTGAAGTGGAGGAATATGAACTGCTACTGAATGAATCATGGAAAAGAGGAAGTATGAAAGTGGAACTGTGGTACTCTCATATAGCTAAAAAATATTGCTGCAATTGTTGATGGAGTCATGAAAAAGTGTATAGTCTTCAACCGCTACTAAACCTGATGGTACAATTCTAGTCATGCGAATGAATGTTTCAATGTCGAGCATGAAAATAAGTAATTGGATTACCGACCATTGATGAATGTCGTTAACCAATGAAAGGAAACTCACAATTGATGTCAATGAGTGCCAAGGTACTTGAGTACATCTTGCGAAGTGAGAATAGATGTGATGGTCTCGAGCCACTTGCAAGATCTGACGATCAAGGGACTTTGATGTCTTTCCATGATTGTCAGCGAGAGAACTTGCCATTAAGGCATGCAAGCCTCTAGGTACTCTAATGGACTCTAGTCTATATCCCAGATAAGGTGTTGAGGTCGATGGGGCAAGTCTTGTTGAAAGGTGGGCCTTAAGGAATCTCACATCACTCAACACGAGTTTTGATAAAAAGATTGGTAGGACTATAGGAAATATCTCAGTAGAAACAATGTTTTATGGCAAGGAAAAAAAGGCAATGTAGTCGTGGAAAGGGGGTTGGATGGTTTTATTCGTAAGGAGAAATGAACGGCAAAATAAGAAAGAGATGTATGCAACTTAGAAATATAGGCGTATGTGAAGCCATGATGGATAAGGCAATGGAAGATGGGCTTCAACACAAGGATGATTAGTCTGCGTTGAAGGAGAAATGTGAGGAACGAATTCATGACGCAATATGCTTTTATGAATGGTCGTTGTGTAACAACAAATGCCATGATGTGTAGAACGAGAATCATCTCCTTCAAGCAGTCAATAAGACACGTTTTTTTCAAAAATTTTGTGATTCTTGAGAATCACTTTAGCAGCAAGATGTGATCGGCTGCGCACCTAAAAAAAAAAAAAAACTTAGTACAAATCTTGCATGAAAACTTGCGAGATGTTCGAAAATATAACATGCAGAAAGAAAGACAAATGTGACAAAGTAAAAAAAATAAAATAAAATGTGTTTTATACCTCTTGTCGTGGTCATTGCGCGTGTGTTTGTTTCATCGTTGATTGCTTGCTTAGCATAAATCGCAAAAACATGTTTCTCGGGAATTATAAAAAAAGTCCATTTGCAATTTTTGGAGTTTTCCAATGTTTATGTATTATGTAATATTTTGATTTTTTTTTTATATAAGTTATAATGATTTTATAATTTTTGTTGTATTATATATATATAGTTTTTTTATTATTATATAGTTTTTTTGTTTATTTTTGTTTTATTAAAAAACAAAACAACTAAAAAATTCTTTTGATTATTATAAAAAAATATTTTTAAAACAAATAAATTTTTTTTTTTTTGTTTTTGTTTTTATTAATATCTTTTTATAATGAAATAAATAAATAAGAGAAAATTAAAAACAAAAGAAAAGAAAAGAAAAGAAAAACTTATCATTATTTTATTTTTTTTATAAAACGAAACAAAAGAATAATGGCCGTTGACTTTCATTTTTCTATATCTGGGCTAGCAGGCCACCATGAATGCTCCAGCCGATAGAAGAAATTTTGTAGCGCCTGGCATCTTCCTTTGGCATCAATTCCGTGTTTTTTAATCCTTGGGGGAATCAACCATAAATGTTGGAAAACCAAATCAGATGGTCATTCTTTCATACTGCAGCCTCACATGTTTCACCCGAAGAAGGATATCTGGCCTTATCAATCTCTGCTCTGGATGGATTCTAATTGCTTCAAAAAAATTATCTTCATTCATTTCAAAGTCATCTTCGCAAATCGATTTTCATTCTGGTGCACTAATATTTGTTTGCAAAGGGCCCGGGTATGAACATGGAGCAGCTCAGTCTCGACCCCATATCAGAATTTGGAATCTTATCTCTTGCAAGAGAAGGAGAGATAATCTAGCACATGGAACGTGGAAAACGAAGTCACAACCTTCTTCACATCTATAGCTCTTAGGGGTAGGGGTACAACTTCCTTTGAATAGGTCACATATTGACGTTCGTGGAGTATCCAACAGTTGAAGATAGTGTCGATGCCAAGGATGTTTTATCATGTAAGGCATAGTTGTGCACAATACATGAACTTTGACGTCACACTGCTCAGGGAAAGCATAATATAATCACCCACGGAGCATCTGGCACAACCTCGTCCACCCATCTGCAATGGTGAAGGGATTCATAGCATTCAGCTTCAGTCATCATTGTCTTTCCCTTGTATATGTGCATGACCACATCGCTACAACATTCCACCAGCAAATACACGTTCGGGAATGATTTCTTTGCCTGCTCCAGATATCGGGTGTAGCCGAAGTGGAAGAGATCGTATATTCCGTCTGCACGCGCGTGGTATATCCAGCTTTTTGCAAAGTTTTGAATAGTTGAATGGGTAAAGGAAACACCACCACACTCTATTGAGGAACTCTTTGCATCTGCAAGTATACTATCATAGGTTTACCAGGTCCTGTTAACGAATTTAACCATTAGCAACACAAACAATATGTTCCTGACTTTGAAGGAGAAGGCACGCGGCCTCTCTTCCTGATTTGTTCAAGCACAACACACTTGACCCTGCTCATATATGAAACTATGTGGATCCCCAATATGGCATAGAGCCAACACATAACTTTCATAGCATTCTCCAGGTCCACGCATTGATAGTCATTTTCTTCATGAATCTTATCACTGTCATCGTATTACTTACCAAAATAGTTTCTGCACTCGAGCGATTACGCTGGCTGGCTGCGAGATAATATCACCAATATAATAATCATAAGAAAATTACTTGGCCAACCAATGAAGGGGGAAAAGGCAACAAATTCCATCAGCCTTAAAACTATATGATCTTTACGCTAAACAAAATAATCACATTAGTATAACTTTTCTAAACCTGATCACAATTATCAATGACAAGATTTTTTCTGTGATATTGTATTCTTCTACACTAGTCATACTCGCAAGCATTCTTCAATGATCTGGATTTCATGAGTGTCGTTGAATCCATATCAATTTTGCAGTAAAAATGCTTGTTGAATTTTGTTTTAACAAGCTTACGCAAGACATAAGCCCTGCCTTTGATATCAGGTGTTAAGTCTAGAGGAACGCCACCAACTACATCAGAGATAGTCAAGCTAGCACCACCTTCATAGAGAGAAACTTTCTTTCCCTGCAACATTACAGATATAGTGCGATGGGTTTTCCTAGACTGATAAAACCGCTTTACCTGGCCTGAGGCAACTACAAGCTGATAGTACATGAGATCCATGGGAGTGGAAGTCACATGACCCCCAAAGAATGTGTCAGGGTTGTAGAAGCTCATTTTTAAAGTATCATTTAAGGATATCATCTTGGTGGGCACTCATGTTGCATCTGACCCGTCAGATACATCGTTGATTGCCAACAGATAAAAACTTCTAGACAATTTTACATAGATAACACCAATCAGATTTAGAAACCTATCCAATATGGTCACTATGGGATGGATAAAATTATAGTTTTATCTCCTTCAAAGAATCACGTCTGATTAAATATGGATTGGCAAGAAGATGCTACAAATCAAATTAATACAAATGAAAATGAAAATGGGATTTAGTCTTGCAACCTCCGGGAAAAAAATTTCTTTGAACGTACAAGTGGATCCCATATCCCATAAATTGCGTTAAATGATATTCCTTCATTGTTGGAGCTCATGATCACTAAAAATAAGTAACCGCCTCCATCTCTCTAGGTTTGTGTTAACAGAGATTCCTCCTGAATGTCATAATTATATGCTACGGTCTCGGACTTTCACTCTGCTGCTTTCCGCTTGACATTTTTTTACGCTCATAATGAAGGCCATAAAAAAAATGTTGTGATCTACACAATGGTCCTGTGGGGTGTTTTTAAGATCATCTATAGGTAGGAAGATATCTTTAGATATCGGAAAATTTTCTCCATAAACCTTTCGTTTCCAACCAATATCACTGGACTTTTAGACAGGAAAAAAAATGAGGCTGGGGAGAGCGCCACTAGCTTTAATAAGTTGTCATCAATGAATGTACTAGGTAGACAAAAGGTAGTTTACCCCATCCACAAAGCAACGTCAAAACAAATACTGGGCATAGAGGTAGAGGAAGTTAATCATGTAGTGAACCTAAAATGGGAAATATTTGGCTTGATATAACAGATTTGGATTTAGGCCCTCGTGAAGATTGAAAATTGTTGATATTGTTTATTTGTTTGATCAAGCTTATGAGGTGGTTTCTGCACATATGATATTTTTTTTATTGCAGGGTTATCTCTAGGGGTCTACAAGATAAGGGGCGAAGTAAAAAACATAACGTTGTTGCCAAGCAAATAAAAAAATAAACAAGTTGAAAACAAGAAGAGCGCGGTCATGAAGTTGTTTCAACTATTGTTTCAGCTTGGAGTTTCTTGTATGAATTGCAGACCTTATTCATTTATATTATTATTATTATTATTATTTGTTTTTAACGTCCTTACTGTTTTATTATTTTTCTTTTCATATAGAAGCATGCACAACTTTTTATTTATTTTTTCTATTATGTTTTCAAAATAAAGAATAAAATAAAAATTTATTTTGCAAGCTTATTAAAAATTTATGAGAAAATGGAAGACGAAAAATAGATTAGGCAAAAATTTTATTTTTGTAAATTAATTGATATTCCTGAAATCAACCAATCAGTCAACCTACTTTCAGATCCTCGCGATCGTAGGAAGTGCGGAGGAGAGCATACTTATTCTAACAAAAACAAAAAACTTGAAATTAAAATCCTACCTACACTACGCTAATTAAAAATAAGAAATTAGTTACGTGTAGTCAAATAACCAATGTAGCCATGCACGCAACAGTAATAAAAATATGTTATCTTTCAATTTCGCAAATGGAAGTCGGGAATATGTATGAACATGTGAAATTAGCGGTTGAAACTGTAAATTAAGAAAATAAAAAGAAAAACTAAATGAATCTAACCTAGTACTCGCTTGAAACCATCATTCGATTAGGCTTTCTGATCAAAATCTGGACCAGGGGTCAAATTTTAGCTCAAAAATCAACGTTCTCATAATTTCCTCAAAACAAATGAGAGCGTATCCCTCGTCATCACGATCCCAACACAATTTGTTTCATCTCAAACGGACGTCGGGAGCGATAGATATCGCGATCTGTCTGAATCGTCAAACAGGTAAAAAAATGGACATTGACTGTGCAGTCCATACAGTCCGTACGGGTGCTGACCTGGCATGACCGTACGCTGACATGGCATATGTGATGTGGCTTGACCGTACTTGCTGATGTGGCAGGTGACATGGCAGTTTCGGATTGGCAGACTTGGACGAATCATTTGTTGACACGTGGCATTTAATTGGCAAATGGTATGGTGCCACATGGCCCAATCATGGGCTGCCACGTGGCACCCATTTATTGGCTATTGGTTCGTTTATGTAAAATTTTATGAGTCCATGGGAGTCGAACCCTAGACCTCCTCCCACCGTGAAAGCTTTAACAAAGTCCGCCTTGCCAACACGCTGCATGGTGGTTCTTATTAAACATATGTGTTTTTATTTATTTTAGTTGAACTATTGTGTATGTTGGCGGGGGGTCGGGCTGGGGCTTAGCCCCAGCCCGCGGTCACACAACTATTACATATGACCACCACATATGTTATATGCGCGTGGTTCCAATTATTTAAACCACGGTTGTATTGCGTACCATATGACCACATATGGGCGCGCGCGTGGATTTTTATGTTTTCAATTATGTTAAGCTACGGTTCTATTTTATGGTGTTGCATGTGACCATAACCGGAGTGCACGGGGTGTTTAAAATGGTTTCAAACCACTAGCCCTTTTTCTTATGTGCGAGGTCATATTATGACACCATGTGCCCAGGTGCTAGGCGGTTAGGGGCTGGCGCGACCATAACCATCCTACATTTTGCACCGTTGGCGCGGTTGCGCCCGGTGCTGGGTTTTCATGCCTTAAATAGCGTGTGTGTCAGGTTCATGGAACAAGGGTGCGTTTTGTAGATGCAGAGCTAGCAAGCTTGAAGGAAGAGAATGGCAGGAGGCCTATCTTCTTCATTTTTTGGCCGATTGAGGTGCCGTAAAAGCCCAGCCAGGGGTTTTTGGACATCCTGAATCCATTGGCACTGTATCAAGGCCATTTGAAGACTTATTTTGTAGTTTTTTCACCATTGAAGTTTCAAGAAGCTCCAGGGAACTTGAGGCCCTCATTGTTTGAGGTCATGCTCAGATGAGCACATGTTTGTTTTCTGTGATTGAATAATCATTTTTGGCTAATTAATATGCTCTGAACATTTTGGGATAGGTTTCAGATCCATTTGAGGACTTTTACAGGTGCTTTTTCCAAAGAGAAGCTCAGGGAAGCTTATGGCCACATGTAGAAGAGGTCATGCCCGGATGAGCCATGATCCGTTTTCAAATTTTTATTAGTCATTTTTGGGGTTTTTATGTGTTATGATCCCAATGGTACAGTCTTTTTTTCCATTGGAGTTGAGAAACAGCTTGTAAAATAAATTTTGACAAATTAATCCCAGAGAGCCAAGTCCATTAATGGAGGCTCAAGGAGATGTAGCCCGGAGGGGGGTGAACTCCTTTATCATGTTGTGATTGTTCTGAGTTTGATGGTTTATTTTCTGCAAGTTGTGTTGCTGTGTATTTATTTAAAGTATATATTCAACCATTCAAGGGAACATTTCCTCACACATAAGCATTTACAAGAAGAAGCATAAAACTTAGCACATAATTTATTTGGCATATTTTAACACATGAAGCAAGGTCCTGTAAAGTTTATTTTAATGAAGTAGAGGGTGCTTCCATAGCATAACAAGTCAGCCTTATATTTTCAGATCACTTTAGTAGGCACGTTGTTCCTCGCTCAGATCATACTGTAACTCCTCTTCATCTTCCTCGATCTCCTTTTCAATCAGTTTTTCATCATTGGATGCATAAGAGTCTTCAGATGTTGGATCTTCAATTGTTTCTGGAGGAGTATTTTAATCTTTGATCCTTGTCAAGATCTCATCTTCCAGGGAAGAGGAAATCCCGATATCTGCCAGGACCTGAGTGAGTAGTTCCAAGCTAAAATTCATTGTTAAACCATGTTAGAAAAAAGGATTCTTACAAGACCCAAATCAAAATGAAAAACTTAAAAAAACACTCTTGCTAAAACATAAAAAAATTACTCTTCACAGTTGTGGAAATTAAATGCTCTTGATAGTTGGTAGGGACAGTGAGGAATCTACACTGAAGAAACTCTATGACCCTTAGAACCAACATATGTAGATCACACTTGCAGAAATTAAGCAATTGCATAAATTAAAATTTGCAGAAATTAAAACTACTTTTACCTAGTTGGTAGGGAGAACATGAGGAGTCTCCTCTCACGAGCTTCTATGACCCCTTACCAACACGTCTAGATCACACTTGCATGAATTAAACACTCTTGCATAAATTGAAATTTGCAGAAATTGAAACTATTTTTACCTAGTTGGTAGGGAGAACATGAGGAGTCTCCTCTCACGAGCTTCTATGACCCCTTACCAACATGTCTAGATCACACTTGCATGAATTAAACACTCTTGCAGAAATTGAAATTACTTTTACCTAGTTGGTAGGGAGAACATGAGGAGTCTCCTCTCACGAGATTCTATGACCCCTTACCAACACATCTAGATCACACTTGCATGAATTGAAATGAAAAAGAAACTAATACCTCAATCCATCGTGCTTCCCCAGCAATGGCGCCAAAATGTTGGTCTCTAAAGATGTCCTAAAATATAACCTCTATGCATCATCCAAAGGTAGGTGTTGGCACAAGTGTTTTACTTGTTGCCTACGTAGGTTCTTACCTTCCGTTTTTAATACCCGTCCTCCAGAGATGCAACCCCTGGAAAGGGACAACAATCGTAACAAAAAGAACGACAATTGTTCCATTCAAATGAACAACAATCGTAACAAGGGAACAATGGTCGTTATATTGGGCCGAAATAATGTTGTATTAATTGAGTTTTAGTACTTGCCCAACTATTTAATTTGTCAATCTGAGGATCGTAAACTTACGAAGCACATGCAAAGTATATGAAAGATTGAAGCGGGACGAATCTAATCTAATGTTTAAGCTATAACTGAAATTGAATCATTGATCTAATGCAGGAAATTGAAACACACGACTTGGAATTGAAATTAATCTAGGAATGGAAAATTGCGTAAATGGAATTAATCTAGGAATGGGAAATTGCGTAAATGGAATTAATCTAGAAATGGAGAACTACATGAAGGAAAAGAAAATACAACATGTGAATGATTGAATGGTGCAACAACATATGAGAGCTCTCACCAATGAAGCAATCTTATATTACAATAATCAAATCAATCTTCATAAAAGAATAATGAAAGCATGAAAACCAAAACCATGAATCAAAGCTAAGAATCCCTTTCTCTTTCGAATCCTAAGGACCACTCTAATTCCATATTCTAATTACTTGATTACTACCCCCTCATGAAGAGAGATCACTCTCTTTTATACATGAGAGCCTTGAAGATGAGATAACCATCTCATTATTATAGATCCACTTTTCTCTCAACCTATTTCCCATTATTACAAAATATAATCCCTTCAAATTCTCACACATATCTCTCATATATCTTGGATAAGATATGCCAACCAAATCTCCATGATCTTCTCCTTGAATTATCTCCTCAAATATTGAAATGGTGGAGGAAGTATTCGAGAAGTCCTTTTGAATTAATCATTCTCATATTCCTACACATTACAAAGCTCACACATTTTTGAGATATATATGAAAACATGTCAATTTTCTAACATTTAATCACAAATTCCCTTTTAATACTAAAATGAATAAAGTGGAAAATAATAAGGTGAAACCCAAGTATATTTATGAAATGATATCATGAAAGGTTAATGGGGCGATGAAATGTTAATAATGATGAAGGGAAAGGTGGATGAAAATATGACATTTCTGAGCCCCAAGAAATATCTTTGTGGGGATGGGGAGGAATTTCGTAGCCCCTAAGTGTCTGTAATCGAGGCCCTTTCCTGTGGAACATAGCACATCAACTTAGTTTTTTTCCAAATTCATCATATTTCCCCCTACTTTGGCATAATTAAGACTTCCAAGCTCTACGGTCGGAGCTTCCCATTGCCCCTTTTCCTTGTTCAACAAGAAAGGACCCTCGTTAATTTCTTAATTATAAAACTATGTCAACCTTAAGATTGATCTAAGCTCCATAATGCATATTCAATAGAATTTAGGAAGTAGGTTTGGAAAAACAACTGATGATCCATAAAATTTGTGAACATGTCTTATCGCTAAATATTAAGAATTTCTTTGGCATCGGCCTACTCCTCCATGAGATCCTCAGCCATGTACTTACTAAAAAGTTCATCATGTTTCTTCTTTTCCACAACCATGCGCTCAATCATTTTCTCATCCATAAGGAGCACATGGGAAAAAAACTCTTTCTCTCTCTACTATTCGTTTCCCTTGTACTTCTCTCCCATTTCTTCTGCCACATCCTCATCTTCCACGAATAGGACCCGCTTAATGGAAACAACCTTGCCAAAACCTAGCCTCCCTCTAGATAGACTCAATCCTCTACCACTCCCTCAACGCTCTGGCATGCATCTCCTCCTCCATGGAATGCTTGACTTTGTCCATGATACCGTTCTCATCGTCATTGTCGCCATAATAACTAGAATCAATTCACTTGTAGATCACATACCTAGACCTCCTCTTCTTCTCCTTGGGAGGATTATCGAATAACTCTTTGACACTAAGGAGGAATTTTGCAGTTGCACTTGTACAATTGATTGTTGGAAGATGGCATGTTATAATCTTCTAATAACCAATTGTACAAGTGTTGCTGGGAAATTCCTCCCTAACATCAAAGATCTATTTGATAAGCCCCATCGAGCAACAAAGAGGAGGTCTATTTATGTTATCTTCAAGTGAATTGACGCAAATTAT
>JASDQU010106955.1:11858-22328 GCA_032191745.1 Picea mariana | reverse complement strand
TTCCCATGTTCCCCTTCTAGATGAGAAAGTGATCAAGCACATGGTTGTGGAGAAGAGGAATTGTCATGAACTTCTTAGTAAGTACATGAGTGAGGATCTCATGGACGAGTAGGTTGAGTCCAATTCAATGATTAATATTTAGCGATAAGTCATGCTGAAAAATCTTATGGATCATCGATTGTTTTTCCAAATGTGCTTCTTAACTTCTATTAAATATGCAATATGGAGCTTAGGTCAATCTTCAATCTGACACAATGTTATAATTAATACATCCACCAAGGTCCTTTCTTTCTGAAAAGGGAAAATGGGCATTGGTAAGCTCCAATCATAGAGTTTGGAAGTGCTAATTATGCCAAAGTAGAGGCCAATACGACGGACTTGGAATAGAATGAAGTTGATGTGTCTGGTGCCACAGAAAAGGGCCCCGGTTATAAATACTTTGGGGCTATGAAATTGTTCCCCATCCCCAAAGATTTATTCGATAATCCCCCTCGAGGCGAAGAAGAGGAGGTGTAGGTATATGATCTACAAGCGAATTGATGCCAGTTTATATTATGGCTGCAAGAATGGCGAGGACGTTATCTTGGAGAAATTCAAGCAGCCCACAGAGGAGGAGATGCGAGATAGATCATTGAGGAAGTGGAAAAGGATTGAGTCTATGCACTAAATTATGAGAAGGAACAAAGAGTGACCTATGTTTTTTCCTCCACAAAGCAAAACCTCCACACAATTTAATTATGCAGGTTTGCATATGTAGATTGTGAATTAAATTGTTTTTCTTCTTCCTACTACTATTGTTGTTGTTGCTACTATGCTCGGTAGCATTGTCATATCTAATTCACATAAAATCATTTTTAGGCACACACACACACACACACACACACACACACACACACACACATATAATGAATTTAAAATATAAAATAAAAATATATATAACTAATTTGTATTTATAAAAAATTGAAAATAGTTTGTTTTTGCAAAAACAAAGTGAAAAAGTAAGCGGTGCTCTGAACAAATACACATGCACTGCATCCGGTGCACCTCATTAAACATAAGGCACCTAACAGACATATGTTAAATATAACACATCGATGTGTCATTGTTAGTCGAGCACCGATATCTATAGCGGTGCATTGTGATATATAGTGCAGGGGTTAAGGGTTGGTGTTAAACCATGTAGTGTGTTGGGTTATATTAAATGCATCGAATGTATATTTAAGTATGTGCACTAGATGATTTTAATCGGTGTGTTATATTTTCATGATGCATGATTAACGAACATGTTTTACAATGTGCACCGGAATGATAATTTTTAAACTATTTTTTCTGATTCAACTTACTTAACCGCCCTAGTGCGTTTCATTTAAAGTAAGGCACCGATTCTTCATTTGAGATTTGTATGCGTTGATACCGGTGCATTTTTATTATAACACAACAATGACAAGGAATCCCATAAACGAACCAAGATAGTAAATTATTATGTATTTTTTTCATTGTGTTGTAGTACATATTACCAGTGTGCTTTATTTATTTAACGCATCACGCAGGAAATTCTTGTTTCAAAAACTTGGCAGTGCGTTATATTAATAGAACACATTGGTGCATTTATCTCAATTGGTACACTTCCAATCATCTTAGTGGTACTTACCATAAGATGCATTGCACTGCAAATTTGTGAAAATTTTGTTTGGTGTTGTTCTCTTTACATCAGTTGTGCATTGTTCTGATCAATCCACATCGACCAATGAAATTCTTGAATAAGAAATTACGCGGTGTGATGTTTTAATATAAACACACTAGTGCTACCATGCTATTGGACCAATTTTTTTTTGTTTAATAGTGTGTTATGTTATCGACAACGTCGGTTACAAGGCGTCCACCGAAACGAAATAGTGATCCAATGCGAGGTGTTACTATTAATGCACTGGTACCACTGCGATAGTGGAGCACCATCCTTTTGTTTCGTGGTGCATTGTAAATGTGAGTGCACGAGGAATGAGGAGTCCACTAAGCCACCCCACTATGAAAATTTGGGAAATATATGTCTTGGTGCGTTTCTGTATATAGGGTCGGTGCGATTGATTACAATGATTTCACCGGTATGTTAAATTTTATAAATCCTTATGTTAGTGATGTAGTTAGTTCAGTTAAGTGTACAGGTGTGTATTATTTTTTAAGTATGGCAATGCATTTTAAAATTGACTTGTGTAGTTAGTTAAAATTAGTGCACCGCAAGGTTAAATTTTATATATTGTTGAGATAGTAGAACGTTTAATGAAGTGTAATGGGCCGGTGTGGGTATGATCCTCATTTTCACCGGTGTCGGGGTGTTCCGAAGGATGCATCGCTTTGTTTTTTACTAATTTATCATGATGCACTAGATTGGACGACACCGATGTGAACATATCTGGACACTCCAAAAGAAGTCCATACTGTGTATTTAACACAGTACACAATGGTGGGAATGCACACTGTGTTTTTAACAAAATACACACTGCTTAAGGGAGAGCCAAACTGTTTAGGCTTACCGCGTGAAAAAGAAAAAAATATTGAAAAAAATGTGAAATTCCAAGCTAAAGTCTAAGTTTATTTGGATGAAAATGAAAATAGGAAGGTAATAAATAATTTACCTAGTCTCTTCTTCCTCGAAGAGGCATGGTTGCATCCTTCATAGGAAATGAAAATTTGTGGTAATTTCAAAAATTTGGAAATAGGTGGAATCCACCAATGGAGCTATCCTAGTCGGTGTAGAGCACCGGAAATAGGGTGTCTTAGGAAGAAAGGTGAGCATTGATGCTTGCTTGAGAGTTTGGAAGCACGAGATGCATTTTCACAATGAAAATTAGTTTGGTAATTTTTTTTCTTTACCCTAACACGGTGTGCCTTTAGACAAAAAGACACATCGGGGTGTATTGCTGAATTGCACCGGTGGGATTTATTTGGTGCATGTAATTTTTTTATAAAGTATGGCGGTGCTACTGAAACATGGATGCCTCAATATTTTATTGTTCATGAACATCCCAGTGTGTATTGTTCAATAACAACGAGGTGATTTATTTGGTGCATGTAATTTTATTATAAAGTATGGTGGTGCTACTGAAACATGGATGCAACGGTACTGTATTGTTCATGAATTGACTGCTATGTATATTCTTTAAAGAATCATCAAGAAAAAAACCTCTTCAAAAACATACAACCACTCGTCTCCGCTATGAACGGTGACGGTGCGTTTGAACATTTAAGTCCCGATGCCATATATTTTAGGTATGCACTGGGGCATTTATACCATAAAGGCACACTGAAAATAAAACCTCCACAAAAACCTTCGACCGCTTGCCTCGACTAACAACCTCCTCTATAAACAACTAAGAGAATAATTTTTTGGGGAGGTTCTGTAAAAACCTCTACAAGAAGGTGTAGTCCTTGTAGTGATATTAATGGAAGTGGGAACAAAGTCCTGATTTTGGGGCTATTGTTGACCCATGAAAACATTATAAAGGCCAAGCATGTATATTCATTTTAATTATATGATTATCTAACAGTATCATGTTATTTCATCATTGAGAAGACACAATGAAGTGAAGACAATAAAAAACAAAATGGTATAGCGTGGCATGGAAGACACCTCACATATTATATATGAGGAATCAAATGAGATGAGGGATACTCCACCAAGATTGGCAGAGACAGTGAGAAATCTGAAGGCTAAACTTTAGAGCTGCAGGGATGATAATGAGAATCTCATTAGGCCCTAAGAGAAACAAACAAAATTGAATGTTGTATTGCTACAAAGAAAAAAAAAATCAACAAGGTCCAACTGCTAGCAATACATGGAGATATCATTCTAGGAAGCTACAAAGTCCTTCAAAAATCCAAAATCATGGACCAACATTCATCAACACAGGGAAACATTCTTGTAGGAAAAGGAACAAGGATTCCAAGGATGACCCGTATGATAAGGAATTTTCCTCAAAATACTCCATTTAGAAGACCTCTAATATTGAAATACTATCCAGCAATGAGATTGGTTCAAGTACTTATACGAAAAAGAGGATGAAATAATACAGGAGTTCCCTAACTGAGGAATTCAAGAAGGAAAAACCACCCACATTTGATGGAGAGATCAAGAAGGAAGAGAAAATAGAGGCATGGCTTCTAGGATTAAAGAATTATTTTCAATTACAAAACTACTCAGTGAACATGAAGGAAAGAGTGGCCATATTTAACTTAAATGGAGGGGCTTCCATCTTGTGGGAAGTCCTTAAGAATGTAAAATGGATCAATAAAAAGGATCTGACCGAGAAACATTTTGAAAAGTATTTCAGGAAGGAATATCTATCAGAAATATACTATGATGGATAGATCAAAGAGATCCAGAACATAAGTTGGGGCAACTGACTATCGATTAATATGTCAAAAGATTCATAGAACAATTGAGGTATGTTCTATAGATCAAAGATGAGAAGGTAAATACACAATGATTTCTCAATGGATTGCCACGGACCCTCCAGGATGGAATTGAATTCGATGAACCCCGAGACACTTGATGACACCATTTGAAAAGATAATTATTATTATGAGCAACCAAAGAATAGGTATGAGACTCAAAAGGACTAGAAAATAAAATATAAGACTATAAGTGTGAATAGGTTAGCAGAAATTGCAAAGGAAAATACCAAAAAGAAGAAGAAAGGAACCAGAAAATGTTGGGGCTATGGAGAGGAACACATGTTAAGATATTTCCCACATAGGAAGAATGATAACAAGAGAATTTACAACGTCTAGAAGGCTTACATTATTGATGATGTATCCAAGAGTGTACCCCATATTTATGCATCCTTTAAGAATTGGCAAGAAAACCACCCAGCCTCAATGGTGGATATGGAGGGTATAGTTGGTTGATATGGAAGGTATACTTCCCAACCACTCTTTCAATTTTGATTGAACTTGGTTCCGACCTTAGTTATATTTCACCACAAGTTGTTGAGGAATGTGTTTTACAAAAAAGAAAGCAAGCAAAGTCATGATTGGTGTAGCTAGGTACAAGAACCAAGAGAAAAGTGAATGAGGTAATAGAGGCATGCTAGTTTGATATGAATGGATTGCACACACAATAAACACTAAATATATTACCATTGGGGTCATATGACATGTTGGTCGGTATGGATTGGTTGGCAGCACATAAAGTTAAATTGGAATTTTTTAACAAGACCTTGGAATGTGAAGATAATAAAGGAAATAAAAGGGTCTTACATGGCATCCAAAAACTTGTGTCAGTAAGGAAAATATTAGTGCTACAACTAAATACATATTGAAGAAAGGGATGTCCATTGTATGCCATACATGTATTATATTTAATAAAAGATAACAAGATGAAAATTGAATACCATCCAGTGTTATATGAGTACAGAGATATATTCCCCGAGGAAATACCAGGACTTCCTCCCAAAAGAGATATTGATTTTTCCATAGGGCTTATGCCAGGAGAAGTTCTTGTGTCTTGAGTACCTTACAGAATGAGCACACCTGAGTTGGTGGAGTTGAAAATTCAGCTCAAATAAATGTTAGAAAAGGGATATATCAAACCCTATTTGTCCCCGGGAGGAGCCCCAACATTGTTTGTCAATAAGAAGGATGGTACTCTCAGGGTATGGATTGATTATAGACAATTAAAAAAGATGACCATCAAGAAAAAATAAGATATGGATACTATGATTTTGTAGTGGTTCCCTTTGGGATTACCAATGCACCAGCTACATTATGTTCCTAATGAACAACATTTTTAGTGGGTAGATGGATAAGTTTTTTTATGGTTTTTATTGATGATATCTTGATCTATTCAAAGAATAAGGAAGAGCATGAGGAGCACCTCAAGATAGTACTGCAGGTCTTGAGAGAACACTAGATATATGCCAAGAATAACAAGTACAATTTCTTTTAGAAATAGATATGATACTTAAGTCATGTGATCTCGGAGGAAGGAATTGCAGTAGACCCTCAGAAGATTAAGGAAATCATGGATTGGTCTACTTCTCGAAATTTATCAGAAGTGAGATCATTTATGGGATTGTTTCAATACTAAAGAAGGTTCATCCAATCACTTCACTACAAAGAAAATGAGTGAAATTTGTATGGTCGGTGAAATGTGAAGCAAGTTTCCATCAACTCAAACATTTTATAGCAAACACACATGTCTTAAAGATTGGAGATCTAGATAAGGACACCTTGGTCCATACAAATTCTTTCAAGGAAGGGCTCGGTGGAGTCCTCATGAAAGAAGGGAATGTAATAAGTTTTGAATACAAGGAAACTAAATGAGCATGAGAATCATTATGTTACTCGTGATTTGGAGCTTGCAACTATTATGCATACCTTGAAGATTTGGAGGTACTATTTTCTTGGGAGGGAGTTTGTGTTAATGATATATCACAGTGGGTCGAAATAATTGTTTGATAAACCTTGTTTAAATTCCATAGAGGCGAGGTGGATGGATCTCATTAGTGAATTTGATTTTGAAATCACGCATATTAAAGGAAAAGAAAATCGAGTGGCATATTCACTCAGTTGAAGCATGCAAACAATATATCTAGCAACAACTAGTGTATGTGAGTCTAATATAAAACATAGGATAAAAAATTCCCTACAAGGAGATGAACACTTTAATTTAATAAAGGAAATATTAGATCAAGATCCAAGAGGACAGAAGTGTGAAGGATATCGAATCATTGAGGATGGGTTGTCGATATACAAAGAAAATTTGTACATATCTAATTCAACTTAATTGAGGGATTTTATAAAGAATGAGTTCCACAAGAGACCTTATGTAGGTCACCCAGGATATTAGAAAATGATAATTGTTGTGATAAATTTGTACTATTGTCCTAGGATGAAGAAATAAATTGCAAAATACATTGCCAAATGCTTATAATGCCAACAGGTTAAGGTCGATCATAGGCATCCAGAAGTGTTGTTGCAACCATTGCAAATTCTAGAATAGAAGTGGGAAGTCATATATATGGACTTCATCATTGGATTGACAAGGACAACTAAGCAGTGTGATGCAATCATGGTAGTGATGGATAATTTGAGCAAGCCAACTCACTTCATTCTAGTGAAATCCACTTACAAAGAAATTGAAATTGAAAATATCTATTTAAAAAATATTTTTAGGTTACATGGCATGCCCAAGACAATAATATCATATCGAGATGCTAAATTTACTTCAAGTTTTTGGAAAGGTTTATTTGCAGGATTTGGGACACAGTTGGATTTCAACACTTCTTACAATCCTCAAATAGATTGGAAAACAGAGAGAGTAAAACATGTGTTGGGAGCTATGTTAAGAATGTATGCTATGCACCCACCCAATAAATGGAAAGATTACTTACCCATACTAGATTTTTTCTATAATAATGGCTACCGAGAGTCATTGAAAATGAGTCCCTTTGAGGCCTTATATGGAAGAAAATGTAATATCCAAATAAGTTGGGATAATCTAATCGAACATGTTATACTTGGGCTAGACATACTGAAATAAATGGAATGGTAAGTGGCCAATATAAAGAAGAACTTGAAAAAGACATAGGATAGACAAAAGAGATATGCTAACAGAAATCAAACTCATAGGGAGCTCAAAGTGGGAGACCATGTCTACATTTGGGTTAATCCCAAAATAAGTTCTCTGAGAATGGGAACTTGTGCTAAGTTATCACCCTGCTACTGTGGACCGTTTGAAGTCCTAGAGAGAGTGGGACCAATGACATACATGCTTTCCTTACCTCCTATTGTTAACACACATAATGTATTACATGTATCATTACTTAAAAAATATGTTCATGACTCTCATAAAATTATTGATTTGATTATGATCCAAGTGGAACCAGAAGGATAATTCCATTGTGAGTCTCAATGCATCCTAAAAAATAAAAAGACACTTCTTCGGAACCAAGCCATCGTGTAGGTCAAGGTGCAGTGGAAGCACTTTAGAGCAGATGAAGCCACGTGGGAACTAGAGGATGTCATGAATGTGGCATACCCATTTTTGTTTATTGTATAAATCTATTTATGCAGATGGTAAAAAATTGAGGACAATGTTCCTTTAAGGGGGATGGGAGTGTAACACCATGTTTTCCACCAATCTGTAATTATAACTAAGAATTAATGTCATCATGAGTTGTAGCAGGGATATTTTTTCATTATAAGACTAAAATGGACATTTTCAAACAATGTAAATATATTTTGTTAAGGAAAACATGCTGAAAAACTGATTGGAGGGTGGAGCACTAGTACTGAACATGATACCACAAGTGGAAACCAATGAGGGGGGATTACCTTGCCTAAGATCCATAGTGCCAATTTGCCAAATTTCAATTGAAGCTATTTTTCCCTCTTCTCCATTTCCAAAAAGTTATTAATGAGGGGGTGTTGGTAGTTGAGAAACCAACCACTCGCAATGAAGGAGGTACTGAGAGGTGGTTGGAACAAATGAATAATTTTGGTCATTGGTACAACAAGTACCCACCTCGTTTTCCATGATTGACCCATGAAATCCTATGACACAAGAAAGAGAAATTGTAAACCTTCATAAAGGAGGAAGAGACCCACAAGAGGGTGGCAGGAGGGAGTTCATGCAGAGAAAATAAAAGAGGGGAGTGGGGAAGAGAAGAGAAAATTGTTGCGAGTGTACTCACTGTTAACTCTGAGCAGGGAAACCCTAACCTGACCTAGACAAAGGGCCTTGATTTTAATTCTTGTTGGATACGAAACCAACACTAAGTAGGGAGGGCATTGAGGGACCGTGTTAGAAATGAAGGGACTCCCTTGTGCAGAGGTTATCCAGGTGGGAAGGAAACTGGGAAAAATCGTGGAGGCCATGACTTGTTGGGTGCAAGGGATTCCTATTGTTGACTTCATATGAATGAGAGTGGCCTTCAAACCCATACCAAATTTCCTTAAGAAACCCAAGTTTCCCTAGTGGTATCATGGTATGGCATGGGGGTGGCCTATTCTAGAGATTAATAGTGCAATCGAGCCTACGATTGGGTGGAAAATCATTGAACCTCAGTCAGTTTGGTCTGGTCTATAGTTTATGAACATATAAATTTTCTACGTATTCTTTATATATTCGAGTGCTCGATTATTGTATAAAAGGTCTGTGTTTTGCAATTCTTGAAATTGTAGGGTTCATGAGAAAAGTTTATAGGAAATGAATATAATGTATAATTTTGTAAGTACCTATATGATTGATAATTTTTCATGACGTTTTTCTTATTTTGAACACATATGAATAAAACTTGTAATTCATGGCTTAAAACACTGAGGATGGTATGGATTTTTTGGAGGTTCATTTAATTGAGAATGGTTGTTTCCTCGAGTCTCCATATTTATTGAATTATAGATATGACAAGGTTATACGGATAGGTTCACTTTGTTCAGTGCTTCGTAATTCAATTGCAGAGGATCCGTGTTATCATAGCCCTCTTCCCTTTCAACCTTTTAACGAGATGCTCTAAGGTGGAACCCCAAAATTCTAGGATTGTTGGGGACATTGAGATCTGAAGTTTATTTTAATCAAACTCTTGAATTTTGTAACCTTGAGGTGGAACCATGAAACATGAACCTTGACCTATTGGAACACTCAACTAGGTCACAGAGCCTATCAGGGATTCGACAAAACCCTATAAAGACCTATAGAGAAAAATTGATATCTGGATAACCCTTTTGGTCATGCTAACATTTTAAATGGAACCTTGACTAGATGGAACCCTAGATCTGTATTGTCGAATATCCAGGATTTCATTTTAAATTAAATTTTATAAATTCTGGATCCCGGATAGGATGGAACCCTATAGATGGATCTATGAGTCAACAACTTAGCGAAAATATAAAATTTCAAATAATTCAACTTTTACCAAAAACCAAGATGTCGGATAATGGAACCATGCATATGGATGTTGATGTTTTACTTATACAACTAGCAGTTACGGTTCTTCTTTATTATTATAATCATTTAGCACATTAGCTGCATAAATAAGATCACTGAAAGAGAGGAAATCACAAAAACAATAGAGAAACACAGATTATCCTAGGAAACCCTCATGGGGAAGAAAACATAGCCAAACTTCCTCAATATAGATAGACCAGAAACAAAGAAGAAGATCCTTCTCTGCTCCTTCACTAGGAAAGAGTAGCGCGCTACTTAACCAAGAACCCTCATTGACGTCACACTTAGTTACAGTAGTAGTTCCTCCAAGACTTGTGCACTTCTTCATAGTTGTAGATATAGTGTGGTGAGCGTGTCCAAATGAGGCATTGGCCTCTCTTATAAATAGTGGTCTATACAGCCTATAATTAGGTCTGGACAGCAACAACAACAACAACAACAAGTGTGGGCACTCTGACAAACCGTCCATCTAAACCTTACGGGATATGTCTAGGGATAATAAAATCCCCTAGGATATAAATCCT